>CM052653.1:144453890-144521639 GCA_028533165.1 Leontopithecus rosalia
ACCCAAATGCCCATCCATGATAGACTGGACTGGGAAAATGTGGCACATATACACCATGAAATACTATGCAGCCATCAAAAACGTGTCCTTTGTAGGGACATGGATGAACCTGGAGACCATCATTCTCAGCAAACTGACACAAGAGCAGAAAATGAAACACCGCATGTTCTCACTCGTAGGCGGGTGATGAATAATGAGAACACATGGACACAGGGAGGGGAGCACTACACACTGGGGTCTGTTGGGGAGAATAGGGGAGGGATGAGGGGGGAGTTGGGGAGAGATAGCATGGGGAGAAATGCCAGATATAGGTGAAGGGGAGGAAGACAGGAAATCACACTGCCACGTGTGTACCTATGCAACTATCTTGCATGTTCTTCACACGTACCCCAAAACCTAAAATGCAATTAAAGAAAAATGTTCTGCCTTAAGTGTTCTTAATTGTGACATTGACTTTTGAGCAACTACTGTGATTTCTGCTAAGTCCAAGCCAGACAGAAACTTGGGACCTTATACAGGTGCTCTGACCTATAAAGGCCCACACCAGAAGGACGAGCGAATGCAAAGGGGATGGGAACGCACTGCTGGACGAACAGCCCCACATCAGAAAGCGGAGGCTGAAGAATGACGGTGCCGCCAGGTGCCCGGTGCCCAGGCTGGAGGCTGCCTGGGGCTTGAGAGGGAGGGAGGCCTGGCCAAGGGCGGCAGAGGCCCAGGACCACACAGGCACGAGGCCCAGCTCCACAGAGACACGCTTAAGAATGTGAGCTGTCAGCTCCCTTGTCAAGGCCGAACTGCATCCCCTCAGGATTCACCTGGTGAAGCCCTAACTCCCAGGACCGCAGAATAGGACTGTATTTGGAGACAGGTCTTCAAAGAGATAATACGTTAAAATGAAGTCCTTTGGCTGGAGGTGGTGGCTCACACCTGTAATCCCAGCTCTTTGGGAGGCAGAGGCAGGTGGATCACTTGAGGTCAGGAGTTTCAGACCAGCCTGGTCAACATGGTGAAACCCAGTCTCCACTAAAAATACAAAACTTAGCTGGGCACGGCGGTGGGCACCTGTAATCCCAGCTCCTCAGGAGGCTGAGGCAGGAGAATCGCTCCTCCGCTGGGAGGCAGAGGTTTCAGTGATCCGCGATCGCACCACTGCACTTCAGTCTGGGTGACAGAGCAAGACTCTGTCAAAAATAAAAAAAAGAGGTCCTTAGTGTGGGACCTAGTCTATAGGACTAGATCCTTCTAAGAAGCGTTTAGGACACAGAGACACACAGAGGGAAGAGCATGTGAAGACACAAGGGGAAGGCATCTTGCCCCCCACAAGCCAACAGGAAAGGTCTCAGAAGGCACTAGTCTTGCAGACCCCTCGATCTCACACTTCCCAGCCTCCAGAACCAGGAGACAGCAAGTCTGTTGGTAACACCGCCCAGTCTGTGGCCCTCTGTTCTGGTGGCCCCAGCAGTCACATACATCCTTTAATGTTGAATTAAGCCGCTGAGAAGGCCCCACGCAGTCCAAGTCCCCAGGTCCGCTGACTCATCAGACCCGTCCCTTCCCAGTCAAACCCGGCTGAGAGAAGAGAGCGCCGGCCACCCACTGAATGTGCCCCACGCAGGCCCCGCGGGAAGCGGCAGAGTTCGCCTGACACCTCCCGCCCGCGTTTCTCCTCAGAAGGCGTTACGTTTTCCTGACCTCACCTGCTGTTGGTAACGGGCCTCATTCACCTGAGTCCCCGCATGTGAAGAAAGGTGAGGGCCAGCAACCATCAGTGTTGCCGAGAAGGACCCGCAACTGGGGTGGTGTGGGAAGTAAAAGCTCCTCTTCCAAGTTCCCCTTCTTGTTACATAACAAATCATAAGTGTGCCAATAACTCTTTGTGAAGCCCCGTCCTAGGTAGCTGTTAGACACGCCATGCTTACAGGCACGCAGGACACGCTATGTCCTTGCACTTTAACCAGGATATCTGTGCTGGACGTGCTCACAGGCATGTCCCAGCTCGCCGTTGCTTTTACCTGTTTAGAAACGTTTTAAGTTGTGAGCCAGTTGGGTTGTAGTTTAGATTGTGAGGTCTGGCTCCAGCCAACAGAGATCAGCCACACAGTAAGGACGACCCCAAATATGTCAGGGATAAATATGTCTGCTTTTCCTTTGCTCAGTGTAGTCTCGTGGCAAGATGGCTGGCAAGGGTACCCTCCCTGCAGTGCAGGAAGTAAAAAAAAGTAAAAATTGCTTGCTAAGAGATCCTTCATCAATGCTAATTTTTCCTTGCGGCACTGAGCATCCAATAGGTGGGAATCCTCCCCCCAACACAGCGGCTCAGGGCAGAAGCGCACAAGCCTGGGCACCAGGGACAGCAGTCTCCAAGCTGATTCCTCCCCCGTCACATGGCCTCCGCCAGCCAGAGCCCCAGACCCTCCTCCCTGCTGTGCCCCAGGCGGTGGCTCCGCAGTGGGTCAGTGGTGATCCTTGACTCCTCCCTCATTTGACATTCATTCAGCCTCATCTGCACATTCACCTCCTCTGTGGCTGTTTCTTTAGTCCATGTCCCGTGCAGTCTGGCTCCGTGCAGCTCTGTTCTGGTTCAGGCGTCTGCATTTCTCTGCTGGAGCCTGCAACACATGCGTGCTGGCCTCAGCTGCAGAGGGCCGGGTTCCTGCTCACACGGACACTGGGGCAGTCGAGCGGGCACGTGTGATGCTCCCTGCAGGGCTCCTCACTGCTCCGGCTCGACGCAGGCCCGCCTGCTCTGCAGCCCCCACTTGGTCCACAGAAGGGGTGGCTTCTGGTGTTTTCTGCCCCAGCCGCCCTCAGACAGCACGCTCTGTCTGTTCTCTGCTGGCCTCGGCCCGAGGAAGCCCGGCCTTCTGGCCTGGACTCAGGTGCTGCTGCCCTCAGGGCTGTCCTCCACACCACACTCCCACGCCCTCCTCCCAGGCTGACATGCAGCATTCCTTCTGCCTCCATGTCTCCACTTCCAAACATGAGCTGCTCACATCCTGTCCACTGCACACCCCAGTGCCCGCCTCAGAGCCTGGTGAATGGTGAAGGCTGCCTGGCCCCTGGTTTTGAGCTGGGTCCATCCAGTGCGGATGACAGGAAGGACACTGGAGAAGTGACTGAAAGCGAGAAAAGACAGAGTCTGCTGGGCACGGTGGCTCACACCTGTAATCCCAGCACTTTGGGAGGCCGAGCGGGGAAGGATTGCTGGAGGCCAGGAGTTAGAGACCAACCTGGCCAACATGGTGAAACCCTATTTCTACTAAAAATACAAAAAAAAAAATTAGCCAGGCATGGCAGTGCATGCCTCCTCAGCTACTCGGGGAGGCTGAGGCAGGAGAATCACTTGAACCTGGGAGGCGGAGGTTGCAGTGAGCCAAGAACGCACCATTGCACTCCAGCCTGGGTGGCAGACCAAGACTCCATCTCGAAGAAAAAAAAATGGCAAGACAAGGGAGTTTATTCTGTGCTCCCCGCTGGAAAGGCAGCACTGGCTGGCAGTGTCAGCAGACCAGGGCTACGGGTGTTCCCAGGCATCTCCCTGGTCATCAGTCCCTGAGGGCCAGTTTCCCAGGGGACCTCGTGGCAGTGACTGCTCAGTGGCTACTAATTCAGTGTCTGCTCTGTCCCCAATAAGTCCCCTACACCCACCTACTCCAGCAGAAAGAACTTCTTAGCAAAGACAACAAAAAGGATATTAGCCCTTAGCGAATATCCCTCCTCGTCTATGTGCATTGAAGTACACAGTCTGTTTCCTACGTGGATCCTGACTGAGAGGAAGGAATGATGGACAATTCCTTCCACTGTCAAATCCTGGGCAGAATTTTCTTTAAAATAATAAGATTTATTATTATTTCTTTAAAATAATATTTTATTTTTATTATTCTTATTATTTCTTTAAAATAATAAGATGCTTTTGTTTATCTAACAAAAGTAAATGTGGAAATTACCGAACTGCTTTGTGCTGATGTTCCAATATTTATAAGACATAAAAATCTGTCAATTAAAGGTGGCAAGGTGAAATTGAAACATTCCAGTTTTAATGAGTCTAGTTGATGCAGTTTATTTACTGCTTGGTCTCTGGCAGTAAGGACATTTGGATACAGCCCACACAAGGCTCCAGCTGGACACCAGGCTGGAGGGGGCAGGGACCGTGACAGCTCTATGTCAGTGATGGTCCTGCTGCCTTTACTAACCACGTTCTCTGGAGGGTGTCACCCGCCAGGGTGGAGAGCCTACCCCAAAATGCAGCTGGTGCTCGCGCCGGCCCTAAGTGGTTGCAGAAGGCTCCAGCTCAGATCCCTGCTCTGTGGGGCCTGTGGGGTAAGAAAGGAGAGCAGGGCTGGCTCAATTTGAATTTAACAAAATAGGCTAAGTCAAAAGCTGCCCTAAGAGACAAAAAAGAGTCCATTAGGCAGGAAGACACAGCCGTTATAAATATGCGTGCATCCAGCATCAAAGCACCCAGCACATAAAGCAAACACTGACCCTCTGAGAAGAGAACTCGGGAACCAGCTCTGCAATGTGAGCTGGAGTTGGACGTCGGATGACCAATCCGCGAGCTTTATTCTTTAGGGGAAAGTGCAAATGTTCCATTGATTTGCGGTCACCACATGCCATAAGTTGGCTGAGCACGATCAGCAGGGGCAGCCTGAGCCAGGTGTCCGCTCACAGGAGGCCTCCTCTGGGCGATGACAAAGGGCAGGGGTGGGTGAGTGAGTGCTGGGAGGAGCTGGAGAAGGTGGGGAATGATGTCGCTTCCAGATCCCGACTCTGAAGATGTCATTGGGGCTTCCCCATGCGGGGACCCTTCCACAGAATGCGGCCTTAAAGGGCACTTGAATAATGAGCCTCCTGGCGCTGCTTCTCTGCCAGCTGGAGACATGGCTCACATACTCTAACGCTCACTCATTTAAAGTTCATGCAGTCCTGTGCCTTGTTTTGCTGTTTTTCAGACAGGGTCTCGCTCTGTCGTCCAGGCTGGAGTGCGGTGGTGGGATCACAGCTCCCCGCAGCCTGGGTCTCCTGGACTCAAGCCATCCTCCCTCCTCAGCCTGCTGAGTTTCTGTGACTACAGGTGTGCACCAGCACACCAGGCTAATTTGTGTGTGTGTTTGTGTGATTTTTGTAGAGACAAGGTCTCACTACATTGTCCATGCTGGTCTTGAACTCCTAACCTCCAGTGATCCTCCCATCTAGGCCTCCCGAAGGACTTCAGGCGTGAGCCACTGCACAGCCTCGTTGTTGCCTTTTTGTTGTTTGTTTTTGTATCGTCAGAGCTGTACAACTACCACCAACAGCTAATACGAGAACATTTTCTTCTTTCAGACTAGGCCTTGCTCTGTCTCCCAGGATGGAGTACAATCACAGTGCACTGCAATCTTGGCCTCCCCGACTCGGCGATCCTCCCACATCAGCCTCCCCGACTCCGCGATCCTCCCATATCAGCCTCCCCAGCCCAGCGATCCTGCCACGTCAGCCTCCCCGGCCCGGCGATCCTCCCACATCAGCCTCCCCGACCCGGCGATCCTCCCACATCAGCCTCCCCGACTCCGCGATCCTCCCACATCAGCCTCCCCAGCCCAGCGATCCTGCCACGTCAGCCTCCCCGGCCCAGCGATCCTGCCACGTCAGCCTCCCCGGCCCGGCGATCCTCCCACGTCAGCCTCCCCGACCCGGCGATCCTCCCACGTCAGCCTCCCCGACACAGTGATCCTCCCACATCAGCCTCCCCGACTTGGCAATCCTCCCACATCAGCCTCCCCGACTCCAGCGATCCTCCCACATCAGCCTCCCCAACTCAGCGATCCTCCCACATCAGCCTCCCTGACTCAGTGATCCTCCCACATCAGCGTCCCCGACTTGGCAATCCTCCCACATCAGCCTCCCCGACTCGGCGATCCTCCCACATCAGCCTCCCCAACTCGGCGATCCTCCCACATCAGCCTCCCAGTAGCTGGGACTACAGGAGTGTGCCACCAAGCCTGGCTGATGAGAACTTTCTCATCACCCTGGAAATAAACCCTAGACTCAAGCACATCACTTCCCATTTGTTTCTCACCCCACACCCCCAAACCCCCAAACCCTGGCAACCACCGATCCACTTTCTGTGTCTAAGATTCTTCTACTGGGAGCATTCCACGGGTGACCTGTTCTAATCCACATCGTCTTCACGTACACTCCTTCACCTGACTGTCAGATCCGCCTGTGAGGCTGACAGGGCAACGATACCTCCAGGAATAGGAGAGGGCCAGGGCTCAGAAAGGCAGAGTAACTTTCCCGAGGCCACCTCCCAGGGAAGAGGGAGAACCTGTATTCAGACTTCGGTCTTCTTGCTACACACCCAAGCTGAGTTCTGTTCTCCAAGGGCAAACGGTTCATGTTTCAAGCTGGGAATGGCTGGTCGGAAAAGGAGCAGATGTGCCGGAATTCCTGGGCTCTGTGGCGTGATGGAGCTACCTGGCAGCGCCGCCTCACGGAGGCTGGAGGGAGGCCCATGGAGGAGGCACACCAGCCAGCCAGGGCACGGGCTCTGTGGCTGAAGTACTTCCCGAGCCTGGACGGCAGATCTACCACCCCGCTTAGTGCCCTGCCCTGGGCATCGGGGCCGGTATGGGATTGAGACCTCCTTTTCTTTGCCTGGGATGGACCGTGTTACCAGGCCCTACTGGGGGGAGCATGCCTGCCTGAGGAAGCATTGCAGCCCCAGGGAGCACTCCTGCCTGGGATTCTTCCTCACTGTGAGGCTGCCCTAGTCCTCTCCAGGGGGATGGTCCGGCCCAGGGCTGCTCCCTCCGCCTCTGCCCCACAGTCATGGGCGGAGTTATGAACGCACTGCTGCTCCACCTCCAGAGAGCCCTCCTGACTTGTCTGGCTGGGAAAGGAGCCATCCACACCCTGACAACCCTGTGGCAAGTCCAAAACACCCTGGCTGGTGAAGACGGCAAACCACAGTTAAAGAGGGTCAGGTGTGCAGCTGCCTGAACTGGCTGTGCCCACACAGACCCAGACGGTGCCTGCGCCCAGGCTACAGGGCTCCACCAGGGTCGGACGATGGGTGGTGTAGGCAAGGAGACAGCATGGCATGAGTGGGGGCAGAGCAGGAAAGGATCGCATGCTGGGAGAGCTGCTCTCCTCAGGCAACGTGCCGGTGAGGACACCACATGAGGACCGCCTACTGGCAGCACAGCTGGAGAAGCCCCGGTGGGCCTGGCTGGCTGGCTGCAGGCAGATGGCACCCACTTGACAGGCATCCTCCATAGTGCCCGTGGGGGGTGCAGCCACTTGGCTGGTACCCAGCCACTCGACGGCCTCGGCCGAGACAACGCTGCTAGAGATAGGGGCTGAGTGATACAACGCCCCTCCTGTCTCCTGTCCCAGACCCTGCCCCTCTCATGCACCCCGGCAGCAGGTGGTCACCTTCCCTGGACTCTAGGATCCAGCACACTGCAGACGTTCCCATCTGTCCCCGCTGTGCCTCCACTGCCAGGCCCCACCCTGTCACACCAAGGTCAATGGGCCAGGAGTGCGGTCTTCAGAGAGGAAAGGGGATCCCTTATTTTTTTGGTGGAGGTGGCACCCCAAAAGTACTCATGAGCAGAGATACCATTGAACATTCTCCAGAGACTGCCTGCGCCCCACGCTTCACAATGGATGTTCCAGGTCCGGACGTCTAGAAACCCAGCACCTGCTCTCTGCAGCCGCCTCGCGCTTGGGATGCCCAGCAGTGCTGAGGATGGTGCCCTGCACACAAGCTCTTGGGGCACGGGATCAAGGAGCCTGGGGAAGAGGCCCAGGAGTCAAGAAAGACCTGAAAAGCCACAGGACACAGTTTGTGCCTGGCGAGTTGAGTGTTCCCTCCCCAGACCATAGGGGTTACATGCTCACAGTTTTACCCTGATTTTACTGGCTCCTTTAAGGGCTAATTTAATAATCCCTCTGTCTGATTCTCAGACAATAAGAGCAATTCCGGTGGGTGACGGGGCTATCGCTTGGCTGCAGACAGATTTCAGCTTTTGCCTTGCACAGTTCACTTCCGCTGCGTCATCCCCAGCCCCGCCGCCTGCCACTGTGTGCCGGGCACAGGCACACTGGAGGTGCTGGCAAATAAGAAGACTCAAACTGACACCTAAAGCTCTCAGAAACGGAGCCGCTTTCAGAAGCAGAGCACCCCACACCCTCGTGTGCCTGTGGGGAGGCCACTGCCTGGGCCACTCAGTGGCTGCAGGTGTCAGCCGTCCACGCCCTGCCTCAGAGGAGGACAGCGCCAGGAGGCGGCCCCGCGGGCTGCAGGGGAGTGGGCTGAGCCCTGGGGAGGTGGCTGTGGCGTGGCAGCTGGAACAAGGTTTGAGGGGAGCGGAACAGCATGTGTGTCACGCCCTGTCACAGGCTGGCTCTCCAGGAGACCAACTGCAGGGGCCCAGGCAGGCTACTCAGCAACTCCGTCCTGGCAATGCCTAATTCTCTTCCATGTTGCCCCCATGCCACTGACCACACACATACACTCCGATTATTATGGAAATTTCCGGACACGAAGGTGGCCTCTACTACTCCCAGTCACGTGGCTTCGGCAAGCACCAGCACAGGGCCAGGCCTGCGCCCTGACCCACCTGTCTTTCCGTTCGGAGCAGGAAGGGGCTGGCCTACTAGATACACTCGAGGTTATGCTCATTTGTTGTAACTGTCTGTCTTTCCCCCTAACTAGAATGAAATAAACGCAAAGGCAGGAGCTTCTGCTTATTCAGTTTACCATGTTACATCCGGAGACTTGAATGGGCCCAGCACGTAATACTATCAACAGATACTTGTTAAGTGACGGGTGGAAGCATGCGTCTATGAAATTCCACCCGGCCCACTCCCGCTTCCATGTAATGGGGCCACGTGTGGTCAGCTACACGTGGCTGGCCACACCCATCACCTTCCCTGGGCCTGCTAGAGGGAGGAAAAGCGGGACCTCCTCCTCACAGATACTAGCAGCAAGCTTCTACTGACAGCAGGCTCTTACCCACCAGTTCCAAAAGCAGCCAGGAAGGCTCAGGTGCTGGACAGCGTTCCCAAACAGCTAGACCACGTGGCAGAGTGTTCAATGCATGCTTCTTAAGTGAGCGTGTGTACACACCTGTCTAAACGGTCACCAAACAGGAGGATGTGCGGGGCCGACGCGCGATACTCACATGCAGCCGCGAAACCGAGTCAGGTCGTTGTTTGGCTTCTCACATTCAATCACGCTGGTGAACGTCAAAGGATTGAACTCGGAGACCTAAAATAATAGCACAGAGAGAGACATCAGAGAAACCGGGCTCAGGCGGTCCCGTCCTCAAAGGCCCTTGTGTTTCTGTCTCACGTCCACGGCAGGCAGATGTCACGGGGAAGAACTCTGCCTAAGAATCTCCGTGGGAAGACAAGGCACCCGCCTTCTCCGTTTTATAATAAATGACAGTTAATTGCTTTATGACCAGTGCTGGTTGCCGGCTAGTAAGGGAGCGGAAATGACTGCAGCCCTGTTGCTAAATGAGAGAACTGGAGACAAAGTGAAGGAACAGATGGATGAGTCTTTCAAGACACGCGGCCCTTGCCCATTTCTACACAGACTTAGAGAAGCAAATTCCACCTGGAAAACAGGCACTCAGAATACAATCCTATTTCTAATGTACACTACGCGATCTTCATGGATCTTTGATGAAAAAGACTTAAATAGCCAACGTGTGAACCAACAATTTCTTTAGCATTCTGCTCAATTAAAAAAAAACCTAATGGCTCACCACAAAAATGTCTTTAGAATTTTTTCATTGATAGATATAACACAGCTGACTCATACGAAAGGCTTATGAGTGGGGGGGAGGAGGAAGAAGGGAAACAGAGTAAGCCTTTAGTATAAATGAGACAATTAATGGATTTCTTCTCATCAGCTCTCTGGCCAGGCCTGCCATTCTACTTAATGCGTCATGTGTCATAACATGGTAAAAAATGGAAGTGTCTTTGTTCACACACAGAAAGTGAAGGTGGTTAAGTCACAGAAATGGCATCAACACTGTTGACACCACCCCAGGTAACTGTAACTCTGCCACATGCACACACGTCCCTGCACCGAATATAGCCGTAAAGGTAATTACTCAGCACTCAGTTCCTACTGCTTCCCAGCGTAAAGCGTACATAAAAGGAGGACACGCTAGATAATCATAGCTCGATTCAATAACTGAAATTGAAATGCTATTTTAAAAGTCTCTTCTCGAAGTTTAATTAGCCATCAGTCTCTCTTCTCCTTGGACTGAAATGGCCTCTCACTCTATTTTCAGAACGAGGCTCTGTTTCAAGGAGTCTTGTGTTTATTTAAAGCCCGTGGATTATCTTGAAGCCAGTGGATGGCTTTTTCCAGGACAGACATTTGCAGATACAAAGTACAGGATGGCCATGAAGGGGGTGAGTCCCAGAGAACACCAGGGTTATTCTTGGCAGACGATGAGGGCAGGACTTAAAATATTCTGTCTCTGTTTATTATTCTTTCTCTCTAAGAAAAATGTCATGGGCATGGCTCAGGAACAGCAGGACATGGTGTCTCTGGGACTTCAGAGTTGTGTCACGTTCTACCAACAGTCCCGTGCCCTGGGGATTGTGCGCAGGGCAGGTCTCTGGCACGGGACGCCTGGCTTCCTCTGCTTCCTCCCGGGACTGGGGGGGATTTGGAGGAGTTTTAGAATCGGAGGGATCTGTAGAGATGGGGATGGGCTGAACGGAGCCCCCTCATCTACTCGTATGTTGACGTCCTAACCACACGCAGCTCAGAATATGCCCTTACTGGGGGATGAGGCCTTTAAAGAGGTGACTACGTTAACACGAGGTCATCGCCTGGACCCTGGTCCTGCAAGACTGGAGGCCTCAGACAAAGAGAAAATCAGGACCCAGAGACACACAGAGGGAAGATCATGTACGACACAGGGGGAAGCCAAGAAGACAGGCCTCAAAAGAAGCCAGCTGCTGACCCCTTCATCCTGACATCCAGCTTCCAGACCTGTGGGAAAATGAACTTCCACTGCTGAAGCAGCTCAGTCTGTGGTGCTTCATCACAGCGACCACAGAGGCCTTGAGTTCCGCCTTTAAAAGGCATTTCATATCCAGAGCATACTTCTGGAGGAGGAGAACACATTGGTCATGTCTAACAACAGGCAATCAGGCAACACTCCTCATTAGGAAGAAATATATGGAGTCACCCTCCATCCCCTCATCTCTACCCCTGCCTCGCTCCACGCCAGCTTTGCAGTCATGCCTGAGAGGTATCCACCAGTCAGACGTTTGTCAACCTGCCCCCCGAGCACAGACAGAGGTAGAGCCCCCGATCCACCCTTCTGCTCTGAGCACACAAACTCCATTCTTCTTAAAAGGTAGATATTCCAAGGCAGGCAGATCACAAGGTCAGGAGTTCAAGACCATCCTGACTAACATGCTGAAACCCCGTCTCTACTAAAAAGACAAAAAATTAGTCGGGCATGGTAGCATGTGCCTGTAATCCCAGCTACCAGCTACTCAGGAGGCTGAGGCAGAATAATTGCTTGAACCCGGGAGGTGAGCCAAGATTGTGCCACCACACTCCAGCCTGGGAGACAGAGCTAGACTCCCTCTCAAAAAAAAAAAAAGGTAGATAGTCAACTGGGGAAGAGGAAGGACTTCTAGGGATGGATGGTGGCGGTGGCTGCACAACAGTGTGAATTAACTTAAGGCCAGGCCAGGCGCGGTGCTCATGCCTGTAATCCCAGCACTTTGGGAGGCCGAGGTGGGTGGATCACGAGGTCAAGAGATCAAGACCATCCTGGTCAACATGGTGAAACCCCGTCTCTACTAAAGATACAAAAAATTAGCTGGGCACGGTGGCGCATGCCTATAATCCCAGCTACTTGAGAGGCTGAGGCAGGAGAATTGCCAGAACCCAGGAGGTGGAGGTTGCGGTGAGCCGAGATCGCGCCATTGCACTCCAGCCTGGGTAATGAGAGCGAAACTCCGCCTCAAAAAAAAAAAAAACAAAAAACAAAAAACTTAAGGCCACTGAGCTGTGCACTCACAAATGACGGCAATGCTAACGTCATGTTCTGCAGAGTTTGCCATGATAAGAAATTTCATTACAGCCATGTCACTCTGAACGCATCCAGTCTTGTCTGATCTTGGAAGCAAAGCAGGGTCAGTACTTACATGGGGGACAGAATTTAAACATTTTTAAGCAGATATAAGCAAACTCTGAGAATTGACTGGGAAGAAATGAAATCATCATCAAGTTGAACATAGATGAGAAATCCAGGACCTTTCAGTACAAGTACAGAAAGTGTCCCTTGCCGGTAATTCCTGAGGGCACCGCCATTCTGTCATCACCATCGACATCATTAGAGTCTTGGGGGGCTTGCTAAATGCCAGGCTCTGTGCCTAGTGCCCTCCTACCCTACAACCCTGCTAGCAAGTCAGCTTTTGTACCACCCTCAACTTAGGATCTTTAAGTGCCATGCCCAAGGTCGCAGTGGCCTTGGAGTGACTGACTGGAGCTTCCTTGGCCTCTGACAGATCAGCTCAGTCATCAACCAAACCCACAGAGACCATCCGGCATTAATGGGAAAAGACTGTGCAAATGAGCCAGAAAGTGTATAACAGATTCTACAGAAACATCCCAAAAGAATTAAATTGCTTTTTATTTTTAAAATTTTGAGATGGAGTTTTGCTCGTCACTGAGGCTGGAGTGCAGTGGCATGATCTCAGCTCACTGCAACTTCTACCTCCTGAGTTCAAGCGATTCTCCTGCCTCAGCCTCCCGAGAAGCTGGGATTACAGGCATCCACCATAACACTCGCTAATTTTTGTATTTTTAGGAGAGATGGGGTTTTGCCATGTTGGCCAGGCTGCTCTCAAACCCCTGACCTCAGGTGATCCACCCACCTCAGCCTCCCAAAGTGCTAGGATTATAGGTGTGAGCCACCATGTCCGACCTACATTGCTTTTTAAAGTTCGAAGTTTCCAAAATTTAAGTTTTAATGCTTTGAAAACATGCCTCAGTTCACGGCACCCTGATCTGATCACAGATACTCTCTTCCCATCTTCAGCAAGGACCGTGGATGTGGACTCAGCAGAAGAATCAGGAGCCTGGGGACCTGGTGTGTGGATGTGGGCTCAGCAGAGCCTACCCAAAACCAAGTATCAGGAGCCTGGGGACCTGCTGCTAGTTCTTCTGATAAACACGAGACTTCCGGAAGTGAAGAGAGCAAATTTGGAACCCATCTCCAAGGCCTCTGCAGCCCTGTAAGCCCACAATTCTGTAGGATGCAGAGGTGGTTCCCGTTCATCCCTGTGCTTGAGACAACAGACTCACTACTGTGGAAAGAGCATAACCTCCAGGAGTGCCGCCCGCACAGGCCAGCTTCAAGCTGAAGCACTGCCCTCCGCAGCTCTGCCACAGCACCCCAGCATCTCGGACGAAAGGAAGCCGACAACGTGTAGGTGCACCTGCGGCAGAGCAGCATGTTCAAATAAATATCTCACTGGCCAGAAAGCAAGTGCTCATAGCTTCTGTTATCTTACAAATATTTCTGAAGCTTCTCTGGGCAAAGTGAAATGCCTTTACTAGGTGGAAAGAGGGAGGCAGAACAGTGGTGCAACAGAGAGCCCTCCAGCTCTGCCCTTGAACTTGCTTTTCTGCAAGAAACTGCAGCAGCAGGTACTCCAGGGACACCCAGAACCCCGTGGTGTGCTTCCGCCTCCTCCCGATGCCTGGCTCCTCCTCCAGGTAGAACAGCTCTGTCCCCTCTTCAACCATACGGGGAAGGCGTGCGTCTAATTCAGCAGTGCCCAGATCGCCACTTGAATGAATGCTTTGATTTACAGGAGCGATTCTGTTACCAACCCTGTATTTGACATTTGCATTAAGTGAATTACTACTAAGTACTCAACAAAAGCAAATACAAATGTCTTCCCATCTTGAAACAGAAGCAGTGATATTGGAAAGGGCATTTATAGTCCATTAAAGAGGATACTGTTACTTTTTTTTCTATCATATAAAAAAGTAAAGACGTTCCCATTGCTTCAGCCATGGCTGAACACACAGCACAGGGGCACGCTGGAGTCATCTGCAGCTCGGCTGCCAGCAGGGACCCTGCCAGCAGGTGGAAATCTCCGAGTGAGGCCACCTGTCTGGGTCTCTGGACGATGTGTGCAGAGAGAAGCCTGCCTACAGAACAGAGTGCAAGCGTGGCACCTGCCAGACAGGCAGGGCCACCACCTGCATCAGCAAGATGACGTGGAAAACACACACGCTCCCCTGTCCTCTGCATCGGACCCCGTTCTGAAAACGCCCTTTGCGTCACCTGTCATGATATTCCCAGGTCACAAGGAGGTTGAGGTCCCCCTGGCTCACCTCCAGCCTTGACATCATGCCTGGACATGGTCCTGGAAGCCTCTCAGTGGACCAACACAATACCTCCGCCTACCTGGCTTTGGTCTCGCCGCCTGCTGTCTGCCTGTTTGTCCCCGGACCCAATGATCCCCATCCGAACACAAGTATTCCACCTTATCAGAGCCTTGGTGACAGCTGCCTCCCTACAGGAGGAAATCCTCATCCCATGCAGCAGCAAAGCTCTTCCCAGGGTCACAGCACTGACCTCCTCAGTGCCCACCCCTCCCAGTGCCCATTCCTGCCACGCAGGGAACCCCGAGGAGGCCCAGACCTTTCTGGATGGCTTCCTTTGACTTCTCATAACATTTCAGGATGTTGTCTTTTCTAGAGAAGCCTTTCTGACAGCCCCCTGGTAGGGCAGGCAGGTACCACAGCTCCAAACTTGCTCGGCCCCTAGGAGGCATCACACCCTGTGCTTCCAGGGTGTGGCTGGAGCTGGTTCCCATCCCTCCTTCACTAGACCACAGGTTCCCTGAGCACAGCTACTCTGTGTCCTGGAGACCATGACAGTGCCTGGCACACACACGGTCAGAGGTGATGAATACTCATTTCAGAAGGATCTCATGTGCCACAAGCTTCCAAATCACCCCAGAACTCTGTGCTGGGCTCTTGGGGACCCAGAGTCCCTGCTGGCTGCACCATCTGCTAAGAGGGGCTGGTGAGCCTTCTCTGTGGTTTGGGAATCCATAGTTCCTCTTTTTTTTTTTTTTTTGACAGACTCTCACCCTGTCGCCTAGCCTGGAGTAGAGTGGTGCAGTCTTGGCTGACTGCAACCTCCGAATCCCAAGTTCAAATGATTCTCCTGCCTTGACCTCCTGAGTAGCTGGGACTACAGGAGCCCACCATCACACCTAACTAATTTTTGTATTTTTAGTAGAGAAGGGGCTTCACCGTGTTGGTCAGGCTGGTCTCGAACTCCTGACCTCAGGTTATACATCTGCCTCGGCCTCCCAAAGTGCTGGGATTACAGGTGCGAGCCACCGCACCTGGCCCATAGTTCCTGTTTTTAAAGTGTGAGCACTGTTCCTCTGGCACAGTATAAAATGATTTCTTCAGTGCATCTAATCCGTCCCCCTAGCGCCTTACTCATTGATCATGGATAAAGAATACCTGGATTAAATCAAGCATTTTTATCCGACTTAATGGAATATGATTATTACTGTTAGTATTTTGCATTTCAATTTGATTTGTATTTACCACTGGACGGTCAGTGCCGTGGAAATTCAAAGGAGCACGGCCGGCCCGATCTCAATACTGAATGAATGAGTTAATTTACCTTTTCACTGCTAACACTGTACCGTCAAGTCAACACTTTCAGTTTGCTGACCTGAAACAGTAAAGTGGTCTGTCTTGTCCACCACAGTCTCCCTGGACACCTGGTGGGTACTCAGTCAGTTATTGATTGAATAAATAATACCCAAGTGAAAGTGTCCTGGTGGCGACAGACGCGAAACGTACAAGAGAACTTAAAGTGATAATTTCTCCAAGTTCCACAGATTCAGTGCCACTCTGGGAGCGTATGCCCTGAGATGAATGCTGAATAGAAATGACTGTGAAACCCATTTGGACAGCAATGTCATCTGTAATAGTGGTGTCTGTGGCTGTATTATTTAAAATGTCCTAAATACGGAAGTGATAAGTACACTGGCCCAGCCGCTCCTGGCAGGACACTCCACTGCACGCCACGCAGTTCGTGATGGTCTGTGAGTGCCATGTCCCTGCCTGACATGGTCATCTCCAGGGTGACAACCTGACAGGGACGATGAGGACTGGCATCGGGTGGCACTGGGGCCTCCGCAGTCTTCTTTCAGAATCAACTTCACACACGTCCACAGGTGGCTTCTGGGAGGCTCACGCCTGGGAGAAACTGATCAAGGGATGTCTGGGTTCTGTCTTCTTTTCCTAACTGCAGATTTTCCTGCTGTCAGCAGGAGTGTTAGAGATGGAGTGGTCCCCCTTTAGTTTCTGAGCAGAAAGCCACCTTTTCCCTTGTTCAATTCTATCGGGAACGCAGGCGCCAGCCCTCCCTTGCCTTTCCTGCCTTTCATCTTTTGTTACCTTGCCTCCTGACTGCTGCCCAGGTGAAAAGCCTCGGTAGATGGTGGTAAAATCCAAAGGCTCACAGTGCTGGGTTAGAGTTCCAAGTCTCAAAATCAAAACGCTTTCTTTCCCTCCTGGCCCCGAGCGCTCCATGCTGTTTCAGTGGGCTGTGGCTGCCGGCAAAGCCTGGCTTTCTCCTCTGTCAAATGCACCTAAGAGCACCTAAGAACTGGCTGCGCATTCAGGCAGTACGTAACGAGAGCTGTTTCACAGAACACCAAATTCAAACTGAGATCAGGGCTGCTCGTAAAAATTGCCCTCTTGAACGTATCTGTACTTAATCCAACAGGGTGACCCTGTGTGAATCTGCCTGCAGCCGTTCTGCTGAGCTAAACTGCATGTCCGTGTCAGCCTGTCTGCTTCCACGGCCGCAGGCCACTTAGTGCCTTTTCCATCACTACAGGTAGGGTGATGGTGTGAGCAGAGGTACAGCTGCAGGGTGTGAATGTCTCAGGTTTCAGAGATCACGGAGTAGACAGCCTTGCTGGAGAAAAGGTGCTCTCTCTCTGCACAGCACAGCCAGGGTCTGGAGCCTCAGAATATTCAGGTTTCAGAGATCACGGAGTAGACAGCCTTGCTGGAGAAAAGGTGCTCTCTCTCTGCACAGCACAGCCAGGGTCTGGAGCCTCAGAGTATTTATAATGAAAGGGATCTTATAGGCACAGTTCCATGGACCAGGAGCCCTTGGAAGCCACATAGAAGAGGACCACACTACTAGTTTTAGAGAGCATTTGGGATGGAGAATACAAAAAGAGGGGGTCAGCTAAAAAAAAGCTCTTGTGCTAACCTGGAGAATGATTCCAAGACTAAAACGGCAACAGAAACGTGAAATTCTGAAGCACAACCAGATTGGCTCAGTCATCACATTCAAAAGAAAAGCCTTCCAGCCCCAGACAACTGGGCAATCTGGACCAAACCTTCAGCTGCTGGCAAGCAGAGACTCTGGACAGGAAACTGAAGACAGCTGCCTGGAGGTATGAATGATTTAACAAGACGGTGAAGAATAGGCCAGCCAAGATGTAAAAAGACAAAAATCCAGAGTTGAGGCTGGGCTTTGAGGTTTCTTTTCCCGGAGGACAGTCTAGACATCCTGCAAGACGTAGCTGAGAGGTGGGTGGAGCTCGTGAAACACACGTT
Source organism: Leontopithecus rosalia (assembly GCA_028533165.1). Taxonomy (NCBI): domain Eukaryota; kingdom Metazoa; phylum Chordata; class Mammalia; order Primates; family Cebidae; genus Leontopithecus; species Leontopithecus rosalia. Next base: position 144,471,547 of record CM052653.1, read on the forward strand.
GGTGCTCGGGGCCCCCATTAGCTACCTGTGGGGCTGTAACATGAGCACAAGTTTGGTTGCTTGAAACAGCAGTCCTTTGTTACCTCACAGTCCTCGAAGTCAGAAGTCGGAAACAGGTCTCACAGAGCTACAGTCGAGGAGTCGGCAGGGCTGCGTTCCTTTCGACAGCTCTAGGAGAGAAGCCATCTCTTTGCTTGTTCCAGCTTCTAGAGATACTCTCCCTGAATTATGGCTTCCTTCCATTTTTAAAGTCAGCAGTGTGGAGGGGTTGGGTCTGTCTCACGCTGTGTCACTTTGACAGTGAGGTCTGATTAACAGCCTTAATTCCACTTACAACCTTCACTTCTGCTTGCTAGGTAGCATAACATATTCGCAGGTTTAGGGGATTCCAATGTGGCCATCTTTGCGGGGACCATTATTCTGTCTACCATAAAACCTACCAAGAGAGGGCCCTGATAAACAGCTATGCTTTCTAACACAACCAGGAAGAAGCGCATCTCAGACTAAGGGAAGTGGAGGAAAGAGCTTCAACATGGAACTCAATCCAACATGGTGCCACTGCATCAAACACATCCAGAACACTGCTGAGACACTCTTGTGCAGCTGCTACCCAGCTCAGAGTCAACCGAGGGGCCCAGGAAAATCTCAATGTAAAAAGTGGATGATAATGATCCCAAATTGCTAGAACTGCTAGATACAAAACAAAACCAACAGAAGTATTCTTTACATATGTGTGTGCATGTGTGTGTGTATGTGAAATACAAAACCTCAAATTATTTGTAAAAAATCAATTTCCAAGTACAATGTCAAACACACACTCAGAGATAACGAGGCATAACCAGGATGTAAAGCATCGCAAAAGAACCAACGAAACAAGCACAGGAACAGCCCCACAGGAAGTTTAAAATCACGCTTGCTATGATCATGAAGCTAAAGGTAAGCCTGAAATTTTAGGACAGCTAGAAACGATAAAATGTGACCTAAGAGATTTGGGGAAGAAACAGAGCCCCCATACAATTTTCAATTAAAAGCTGATCGCATGGCTTATTAGCAGTTTTCGCAAACATAACGAGAAAACCACAAGAAACGTGAGAAAAGCGGTTTTGAATAAAGCATGGAAGATGACAGGATGAGAAGTACAGAAGAGAGGGAAGAAAACACGAACGGTAGAGTGAAGTCTAATGAGTGTCACTGGGGCCCCACAAGAAAGACGGAAAGAGGATGATGCTGGAGCAATCGCTGAAGACATAACAGCTGAAATGGAGTAAATCTGATGAAAAAGCAAGAAACAACAGGTCTAAGAACCTTAAATAGGGCCAGTGAAGGGAGATTATACCTAGGCACATGACACTGAAATGATGAAAACCAAAGAAAACAAACTCTTAAAGGGAAATTCAGGAAACTTGTCTCTGGCACAGCAAAACTAAAGCAAATGCTGAAAGGCAGTGTTAAAAGAGGCAGCCAGGCACAGTGGCTCATGCCTGTGATCTAAGCACTTTGAAAGGCCAAGGCCGGAGGATTGCTTGAGGCCAGGAGTTTGAGACAAGCCTGGGCACAGAGCAAGAGCCCCACGTCTACTGTAAAAAAGAGAGAGAGAAGGAAGTCGGCCCCGATGTGAGGACTGAGATCAGGGAGAAATGAAAAGCGACAGAAAGGTAAGTAGAAAGGTAAATGTAAAAGCATGTTGACTGTATTAAATAACAATGTCTTCGGCACTCATAAACTGAAATAATCACAACACACAAGAGGATATGAGTTGGAAGACAACACAAAGTTTTTTTTAAGGGTCCTTGTGTAATTCAGAAAGAGAAAAAAAGCAATTCAGATTAAATACTAATAGGCAAAGATGCATGTTGTAATCTCTCATGAACCACCAATATTATAATAAGGAAGCACATAATTTCCAAAGCAATTGAAGAAAGCACGAAAAACTCAACGAATCAGAAATAAGGTGAAAATGAAGAGGAAAAAATACATCAGGCAGGACAAACAAAAATAACAAATGGAGGCTTCACACTCAGATTACCAGTACCTTTAAAGGTGGATCAAGAAAGATATTTTAATGAAAACCCGAAGACTGTTTCCGACTGAATTAAAAAACTCAAAAATGTGTTTACGAGACGTTACACCTAAAGCATGCAGATACCAGAAAACAGCATGAAAAGCTGAAAAAGATACACATGGCAAGGAGTAACAAAATGAAGGCTAGTGTGCCCGTATTACTGTGTGGCGACGTCATACAGAATCAAAGAGCATGTCCATATGTAAAAAGCATTCACGTGAAATGAAAAATTCAACTCATTTGAAATGTCTAAATTTATATAATCTTAACAGCATAAATTCGAATTATAGGTTACAAAAATGAACAGAAACAAAGGAGACATAAAACGAATTCACACACTTGGTAACATCCCTTTCTCTGTATTTGATAAAACAGTCACAAAATCAGGAAGGTACATCAAATTTGAATGGCACTACTAATAAACTAACCTAATGGACACATACACAACATTGCACACAACAGTGGTAGAACACACAGTCTTTTCAAGCACTCACACAACACTGACAAGTACTGACCATATTCTGTGCCATAAGCAAGTGTCAATCAATTTCAAAAAAACTAAATTCATATAGGATTAACTTAAATCACAATTAACCATAAAAAGAAAATTATTAAAAGCCCCATTTGCTTTGACATTATGTAATACAATTCTAAATGACTGATTAGTCAAAGAAAAGAAGTCACGAGAGAAATGAAGAAAAATATTTTTGTGAATGAGATTAAATATACAGGTTGAGTATCCCTACTCTGAAACTCCAAAATCCAAAATGCTTCAAGATATGAAACTTCCTGAGTGTTGGCATGACCCCCAAAGGAAATGCTTCCTGGAGCATGCAGATGTCATCCAGAGATCCAGAGCAGAAAAATGGTAAAGGAAGACTTTCAGGCAAAAGGAAAGTGTCACTTGGAAATACAGATCTACACAAAATAAAGAGCACGGGAAAAGGTAACCACACGGGTAAGTATGTAAGACTTTTTCTTGTTACATAAATCTCTGTAATATGTGAGTGAAATGTACAATCAAAATAACATATTTATTTACTACCTATATGTATATATGATGACAGTACTAAGGCTAGAAGGAGAGAAATGGAAGGACACTGTTACAAAGTTCTTTTGCTACATGTGAACTGAAATTATATCACTGAAAGGATAGATTAGGAGGCATTAAAGACGGATCCAATAAGTCCTGAAGAAACCTCTAAGAGGCATAACTAATGGGAGAAGAGAGGGGCAGGCAGAAAAGAATAAAGATAGGAAAACGACGAGATGATAGGCTTAAACCTAATCATGTCATTAATCACATTAAATTTAAAAGTTTTACACCTTTCAATTAAAAGAGAAGAGACTGTCTTTAAAAAAAAATAATAAGCCAAAGACTCAATTTCTTGCTGCCTAAAAAAGCGCACTTCAATGCAAGAAGCAAATAAGTTACATAAGGTTATGTTCAAACTAGTCAGACGAAAGCTAAAATGGCTATGTTGCTATCAGACAAAGTAAGTTTCAAAGCAGGGAATACTGCCAGGGATTTAAAAAAGGCCAAAAGGCCCCTAACAACAAAGCTTCAAAATAAACAAAGCAAAATTGATAGAGCTGCAAAGAGAAATACACATATCTGCATTATGTTCAGAGGTTCAATAGCCCTTTTTAATAATTCCTAGGAAAAAATGGCATAAAGTTAGCAAGAGCACAGAAGACTTGAAAAACACCATCAACCTGTGTTACCTGTTTGACATCTATAAAATACTCTACCTAAAAACCGCAGAATGCACGTTATTCTCAAAAGCACAAACAGCAATTACGCAATCTCGGCTCACCGCAACCTCTGCCTCCTGGGTTCAGGCAATTCTCCTGCCTCAGCCTCCTGAGTAGCTGGGATTACAGGCATGTGCCACCATGACCAGCTAATTTTTTCTGTATTTTTAGTAGAGACAGGGTTTCACCATGTTGACCAGGATGGTCTCGATCTCTTGACCTTGTGATCCACCCGCCTCGGCCTCCCAAAGTGCTGGGATTACAGGCGTGAGCCACCAGACAGACCAAATTTTAGGTCCTACAACAAGCGTCAACAAGTTTACCATAACTCACGTTATACAAAATATTTCCCATTTGTCTGGGTAACAATTTTTTGGATTTGACCTCAAAAGGACAGGCAACAAAACCAAAAATAGGCAAGTTTGGTAGCATCAAACTTAAAAGCTTCTGCACAGCAAAAGAACAATCAACAGTGTGCAGAGACGATATACACATTGGGAGAAAATATCTGCAAGCCATATATCCATTATTGCAAGCCACTGTTGAATCATAATGGATTCACATGCAAAGTATACAAGGAGCTCAAACCCCCAATAGCAAGAAAACAAAACATCAAATTAAAGAATGTACACAAGATCTGAATAAACATTTCTCAGAAGACATACAAATGGCCAACAGACATATGAACAAATGCTCAACATCCCTAATCACTAGGAAAATGGAGATTAGAACTGCAGTGAGATATGCTATCATACCTGCCAGAATGGCTATTATAAAAAAATCTATCAAATGTTGGTGAGAATGTGAACAAAGGGAACACTCATACTCTATTGATGGAAATACAAATAAGTACAGCCACTACGGGAAACTGTACGGAGGTTCCCCCAACACTCAAAAGAGAATTACCATATGAGCCAACAATCTCACTCCTATTTATGCAAAAGATTCGAAGTCAAATCTTTTGCCAAAGAGATGACTGCACTCCTGTGTTCATCGAAGCAGTATTCACAATAACGGAATCAATCCAAGTGTCTATCAACAGATAAATGAATAAAGAAAATGTGGTATACACATAATGAAATACTATTCAGCTTTAAAAAGAAGGAAACTCTGTCATTTGAAACATGGATGGAATCAGACAACATGATGCTTAGTAAAATAAGCCAGGCACAGAGACAAATATCTCATGTACTCACTTATGTGAGGAATCTAAAGCAACCACACTTAGCAGCAGAGAGTAGAATTGTGGTTACGGAGGCTGGGGGTGGGGGAGATGGGGTGTGATGGTCAGGGTACAACACTTCTGGTAGACCACACAGTTTTGATTCCTGTAGTCTTGCAGCAAATTCTGAAGTCAAGATGTGTGAATCTTCCAAATCTGTTCTTCTCTTTCAAGACTGTTTTGGCTATATGGGGAACCTTGTAATTCTATGTAAATTTGAAGATTGCCTTTTTTATTTCTGCAAAAATTGCATTAGGGTTTTTGACAGAGATTGCCTTATATCAGTAGATTGCTTTGAGTAGCATGGCTTCCTAACAGCATTAAATTTTCCTATCCATGAACATAGGATGTCTTTTCATTTACTTCTTTTTAAAAATTTTTCAGCAATATTTTATAGTTTTTAGTATATAAGTCTTTCACCTCCTTGCTTAAATTTATTCCATGTATTTTATTATTCTAGATGCTGCTTCTCTATTTTGTTATTATTGTTGTAAACTGGTCATTTATAGTTATATAAATATATGGGGTAGAAAGTAAGGTTATGATTTGTGAATACAAGGGTAAGAACTAAGTTAATCCAATTAACATATCCATCACTCCAAGCACCTGACATTTTTTGTAGGGAGAACATTTGAAATTTACACTCAAGGTAATTTTGAAATGTACAATATTCCATTACTAACTATATTCACCACACTGTATAACAGAACTCAAAAAATGTATATTTATTCCTCCTGTCTACTGAGACTTTGCTCCCTTTGACCACCTCTGTCTTCCTTTCTGCCCCATCCTCCAGCCTCTGTAACCACAGTTCTATGCTCTGCTTCTGAGTTTGATTGCTTTAGATTCCACATAGAAGCGGGCACATGAGATATTCGTCTTTCCGCGCCTGGCTTATTTTACTTAACATAATGTTGTCTGACTCCATTCACGTTGTTGCAGATGACAGAATCTCCTTCCTTTTAAAGCTGAGCAGGATTCTGTCTGTATGCATACCACATTTCCTTCATTCATTCATCTGCTGACGGACACTTAGGTTGAGTCCCTGGGATCCCCTGAAGAATACAGGAAAAAGCACCCCTCACTGCACCTCCCCTCCCCACAAGTCACTCGAAGGGCTGTAATTTTTGGTCCATTTTTCAAGACCTCTTGGGCTTAGTTCCTTAAAAGTCTTGAGTCAGGCTTCCAGCAATATGGCTGGACAGAGGTGTACGTTGGCCCCCATCTGTGGCCAGCATAAAGGGCTACAATTTCTCTCTCTCTCTCTCTCTCTCTCTCTCTATATATATATATATATATATTTATATATATATATATTTATATATATATATTTATATATATATATATATATATATTTATATATATATATTTATATATATATATATATATTTATATATATATATACACACACACACACACACACACACACACATACACACACAATTATTATTATTATTTTTTGAGACAGAGTTTTGCTTGTTACCCAGGCTGGAGTGCAATGGCACGATCTCAGCTCACCCACAATCTCTGCCTCCTGGGTTCAGGCAATTCTCCTGCCTCAGCCTCCTGAGTAGCTGGGATTACAGGCACATGCCACTGTGCTCAGCTAATTTTTTTTATTTTTAGTAGAGACGGGGTTTCACCATGTTGACCAGGATGGTCTCGATCTCTTAACCTTGTGATCCACCTGCCTCATCCTCCCAAAGTGCTGGGATTACAGGTGTGAGCCACTGCGACTGGCATATATACATATGTTAAAGACAGGGTCTCTGTCACCCAGGCTGGAGTGCACTGCCATGATCAGAGCTTACTATAACCTCGACCTCCTGGGCTCAAGGGATCCTCCCACCCTAGCCTCCCAAATAACTGTGACCTCAGATGCATACCACCATACTCAGCTAATTTTTTATTCTTAGAGACAAAATAAAAACTTGCTGTAGAGATGGGAGTCTTGCCATGTTGCCTAGGCTGGTCTCAAACTCATGGCCTCAAGCAGTCCTCCTCCCGGGCCTCTCAAAGTGCTGAGATGACAGGTGTGAACCACTGTGCCTCCATAGGCTGCAGCTTTAAAGGGCACTGACAGCAGTTGCCGTAAGTGGTTACTCGTGCAGGAGGGTGTGAACTCCAGCTTTGGAATTCACAGATTTGGATTTGTGTGTTCTTTTTTCTTACACACACAGGTAAGGGAAGCCTCAGGTGTCTGGTTCAGGCAGAAAATGGAAAATCATTGGTCAAGTTCATCAAGGCGATCTCCAAAGCAACGTCATCCTGGCCCTGGGGAACTGAGAGCCAACATGCAAATGGCAACCCTAATTCAAGCTCTAAGGACTCCGCCTCCCCGCAGACTTTTTCGTGTATATTTGGCCGCATAACGTGCAAATATTTACAGAAGTAGAAACATCTTGCTAAAGAGAATCCAGAATTACAACAGCCCATTCTGTAAAATGTTCCAGATGAACAAAACTGTTTATCGAAGCAGTGCTCGAGTCCTGGGCTCCCTACATTAGGCAGAGGGAATGGGGTTCTCACTGGCATTCAGGACCCTCAAAGAGACAACAGGAGTCTACAACCGCCTTTGATAAAGATTCTTTACAAAAAGCTAAGGAAAAGCTAAAAACGCGAGCTATGCCGCACACCTCATCCTACCTCATCAGAATAGTCACGGGCTAACACTGTCTGAACTGCCTTTTTGCTTTGAAATAGCAGTTAAACAATTTCCTTATAAGAATTACCCCAAAAATTCAGGAGATATTTCCCAAGTGAGTTATACTTCCTAGACAGAAACAGAGCTCAGGGCCATAGTTCAAAAACTTCCCAAGCCTAGGAAAGACCTTTGAAAGGTTTCTAAAGAATTCGAGGATTTAATTGTAACTTGTGACCCCTGGATACCTGGCTGCTACCAGCTAACATACATGTTGGTGGGACCTGGGGAGGCCCAAGATGAATGAAAGAGGCACAGTGATATTTTCTAACAGCCTCACCGGACGACTCATGGGCCAGGCAAAGCTGCAACGGCACACAGGAGCTTTCGAAAGCTATTCCCAAAGGAATTCTGAAGGCCTTCAGCTCCATGGCAACCAGCAACCTGGAAGGTGCTGGGACTGCCCTGGAGCACTTCTAGTGTGTGATCCCTAACACAGCAGTTTCCAGAACAGCGTTACCATTTGCACAGCAGGACACTAGCAAAGGGGCCGTCTCAAAGATTTCCAGGAAAGCCCCTCAAAACGGGCTGCCCACCCTCCGAAAACAATCTCTGTGTTAACCACCAGGACAGATGGGCCTCTGAGGGGAGCTCCCAATAGCCTTCACCCACTCATCAGTGGGCTCCACCCGCTAAGTCAATCATGTAATTAAGAAACGCAGCTGAAAAGTCCACCTCTGGAACTAAATTTGTCTTTACAATTTCCTGACATTTGGCACATTTTGAAACTCTCTGCAAAAGAAATGTACATCTGTAAAGAAAATCCCCATCAGTAAGGGTGTCCCCTTCTCTGTACTTAAAGCACTAGAAACTCTTAGGTTGGGAAAGACGCTGGCTCAACGTTTACGTAAGAAACCTTGCCTTTCTTTAAGGTACTTTTCCTGGCTGTCTTGCCTTAACTGGACCCTCACCCCTTTTTTGTTTTGGCAAATAATAGTATCTAGATCTAAGTTCTGTTCATTGCTCACCTTGCGGCATTTGGGAGCCACCCCTTTGGGAAAGGAAGACCAGCTAGCCATTGTTTAGGAGAATGGACGGGGTAAGCGGAAGACTGACTGACAGCCTCCTGTCACCGAACGCTGGCAGATGAAGAGTCTTGTAAGATCTGCTTCCATTTGTGTGTCTGGATGTCTACATGTCACGTGTTCTATGTATGTGATATTTCTCTGCCAACATACACGAGAGCTCTGATTGATTGGCTTAAAGAAAAGTAAGTGCTGAAATCAAATATTCTGTCGGAAAGAAACAGAACAACTCAAATGACTTTCGGTCCACATTACCCGGGTAAATCTTTGGTAAACAAAACTGGCTTAACGTTGCTGGTTTAATGAGAATAGCATGTTTTCTCATTGGCAAATTACCTACGTATGTGACTTCGGGATTCTTGCTGAGGTGCTGACTGCCTGACTTTTGCATGTCGTAAAAATGGTTGAACTTGAGAGATGGCTAGTTTAGTTCGGTGTCTCATGAACAGCTCAGATACAACTGTTAAAATGAGTAAATTAGATAAATTCAAGCAGCCACAAGCATTTACAAAGGAGTTCATCATAATTTAAAAAATATTTTTGGTAACTTAAAACCTTCAAGTGAAATTAAATAACAGGTGCTCATTAAATGTTTAGGTCATTTCTCGGTAAGTTAAAATGCTAAGCATTCATCAACAAGCATAACTTTAAAGTTTATGTACTTTGACATTTTGTTTTTATGTGATCAAGAGGAGCTAAATATATTTGGGTCTGTTGTAAACATAAAACAATTGTTCCGTGAGGAAGTTACATGTTTCTAGTAATTATAAAATGTAAATTCATAAAATGTTAAGTGACAAATAAAAATTGCATATTTCCTAGGTTTTCACCAGAAAGGTTAACATTTAGAGTTAAAAATTCTAATTAATATATCTAATTAGAACTACTAGAGAAAAGGAAAACCATTTTGTATGAAAAATGTACAGGAAAAGTAAGATATGTTTTGCTGAGAAAAATATTGAAAAGATAGGAGGATATGTTTTATGTTAAAAAAGAGCAATTCTACCTAACTCAAAGGTTATTTAAAAGGTTTTTTTTTAATATAGATTTAAGAAGGAAATAGAAAACAGGCAGAAAGGAGCAGTAAATGCGGAGGATGCAAAAAAAAGTATGAGGATTTATTTTTGGTAAAAACAGTTAAAAAGTTGAAAAGGAGTAATTTCTTTCTTTTGCTTGAGAGAGAACTTTGTGCGGTCAGAATGAGATAGCGAAAAGGCAGGCAAATGTTCGTCCTAAGACAGAAAGTATAGCACAAAACGGACAGTTTCAGCAAGATGTAGGTTTGTGCAAGATGAGTCTCATGAAAAGAATGTTACGTGTGATTAGGCTTGTTAGGGACAAGAACACCGGCTCCTCCTCGCAGGCTGACCTCCCCCGGCCCCACCCCCCAGTCTGACTGCTCTGCAGCTGCATTCCTAACCCCCTCCTAGATGCCACAGCAAGGCTGCCCCACGTACTACAATTGAGTAAAGCTCAATGACAGCCATCCGGGCGGCTGGGGAGGACAGGGAAAACATACGCTGGTTATCCATACTTGCAAATTCCTGTTTGACACGTATCTGTAAAAAAAAAACCTCCTGGTTTCTCCCTTCTTTAAAAAAGACTGCAGCCACAAAAGTCACAGGATGACGCATCGTGGCTCTGTCACAAATTAACAAACTATCGCTGTACCTCTTGCCAGCAGATAGATGTTGCCCCCCTCCCCCTATTAAGGTGCCGGTTTTGTAAGCTCAGGGCTGCCTGCTCCCACTGTTACGGAGCAGCTGGGCAGATTTATAAGGCTTCCTGCCTGACTTTGGGTCTCTCCTTTCTCTCCGCTACCCTTACAAGATTGACTAAAATTAGAAAGAAGATGTAAGTTTTTAAAACCTGAGCATTAAGATGAAAAGTGCACTGACAGGAGGCAGGAGTTGGAACCTCTGTTAGAACAGGGTTTTCCTGGAGCATTGCTCCGCTCTTAATGGAAAGCTGTGGGCTGGGCGCAGTGGCTCAGGCCTGTAACTCAGGAGGCCGAGGTGGGTGGATCGCTCGAGACCAAGAGTTCGAGATCACCCTGGGAAATATGTTGAGTTCCTGTCTCTACAAACAGTTTTTTAAAAAGTTAGTCGAGTGCTGTAGCACGCAACTGTAGTCCCAGCTATTCAGGAGGTCGAGGTGGGTGGATCGCTTGAGGCTGGGAGGTGCAGGGAGCAGAGATCATACTATGCATTCCAGCTTGGGTGACAGAGGAAGACCCTGTCTCAAAAAAACATTGTTAAAAGTTTTCCTTTTAACTGGCCTAGGAAACCGATTTTATGTTCAATCAAGATAATTTCTTGTGCTTTGTGTGTCTTTGAAATCTTCTGTCACTTTGGTTTTATTTCATTAGTGACGTGTTCCTACCTGATCATGTAATTTTTTTCCTTTGAGATGGAGTCTCGCTCTGTTGCCAGGGTCAAGTACAGTGGCGCCATCTCAGTTCACTGCAAACTTGGCCTCCCAGGTTCAAGCGATTCTCCTGCCTCAGCTTCCCAAGTAGCTACGTAATTTAAACCTCGGTTATAGGACAAACTTTTCAAAAAAACTTTTGACCTAAATTAACTTTAGGACATTCTAGAAAGCCCTGGAACTTCTCAAAGGAACTATAAAAGACAGAGATTAAGCCAACATAGGCTTATCAAGTATTTTAAATTATATGGGAAGTACTGTCAAAATAAGGAATGATGCCTAGCCTTCAAGTTACGGTTATATGGATGTGTTATTATGAGGTGTTCCAAAATTGTAGAAGGTTCCTAGAAATCTGTCTTTGTATAAATGCTAGCAGTCATAATTTTGGTTCACAAACAATCAGATTTCCTTGTCAGCTGCATTACCATGGATTTGGTGTCTCCAGCAACTGCTTTATTCAGATGCCTTTCTGAAAGCTACTCTCAAGTACTTGCAATGCTGAAGTGTTAACGTCCTCAGCGCGGTTCGTGGAAAGAGTGAAAAGCACCCTGACGAGTATACAGTTTCTAACAACTTTGAATTCATAGCATTGGACTGATTTCCAGAACTATAGTGAAGAAATGGATGGGTTTGTGCTAACCAAGATCAAAGCAGGAATTCATTACATGAGGCTGGGTGTCGGGGCTCACGCATGCCATCAGCACTTTGGGAGACTGAGGCAGAAGGATGGCTTGAGGCTGCACTGAGCTATGATGGTGCCACTGCACTCCAGCCTGGTAACTGACACATACATACATACAACATGTGCCTACATATGTTTCAGTCATGCCACCTCTGGATTTATCTAAGAGATGTGTCCAAGAGAATGAAAGACTCTATCTCTGCAAGGACTTTTATATGAATTTTCATAGCATCTTTATCACAAACAAAAAATGTAAGCAGCCTAAATGTCTATCAGCAGATGAATGAGTTATAAAGATATATAGTTGAGTTACACTATGTGTCTCAACTGAATGCTGTTAGAAATAAAAAGAAATAAACTATGAATACCTACAACTTGGATAAATCACAAAATATTTATACTGAGAGGAAAAAGTCAGACTAAAAAGGGACATTCGTATTTATCCATTTCTACCTTTAAAAATTCTATATAATCTACAGGAATTGAAAAATAAGTGCTTGTCCGGGGCTTAGGGGGACCTAGGACATGCCCGGCCCCTAATGCCCATGTGGCTCTTACCCCACTCTCCGCACCAATTTACTCTATTAGTCTGTTCTCACGCTGCTGATCAAGACATACCGGACACTGGGTAACTTATAAAGGAAACGAGTTTGATTGACTCCCAGTTACCACACAGAGTTCCCACAGGGGCACTGCCGGGTGGAGCTGTGAGAAGAGGGTCCCCGTCCTCCAGACCCCAGAATGGTGCCTCCACCAACAGCTTGCACTAAGTGCCTGGAAAAGCCAGAGACACTCAACGCCAGCCTGTGAAAGCGGCCAGGAGTGGGGCTGTGCCCTGCAAAGCCACAAGTGTGGAGCCATCCAAGGCCCTGGCAGCCCACCTCCTGTATCAGCGTTACCCGGATGTGAGACATGGAGTCAAAGGAGATCATTTTTGAGCTTTTAGGCTTAATGACTACCCTGCTACATTCTGGACTTGCATGGGGGCCTGTAGCCCGTCTGTTTTCACCAATTTCTCCCATTTGGAACGGCCGTATTTACCCAGTGCCTGCACCCCAGTTGTATCTAGGAGGTAACTAACTTGTTTTTGATTTTGCAGTCTCATACAAGACTTTGGACTTGGACTTTTGGGTTAATGCTGGAATAAGATTTTGGGGGGCTCTTGGAAAGGCATGGCTGTGTTTTGAAATGTGAGGACATGAGATTGGGAGGAGTGGACAGAAACACTTCGGCTGTGTCCCCACCCAAATCTCATCTTGAATTGCAGCCCCCATAGTCCCCACCCAAATCTCATCTTGAATTGCAGCCCCCATAGTCCCCACATGTCGTGGGAGGTAAATGAATCAGGGGTTGGTTCCCCTCATGCTGCTCTTATGATGGTGAGCTCTCACGAGATCTGATGGTTTTATAAGGGCCTGTTCCGCTCGCCACCTCTCCTTCCTGCCACCAGGTAAAGAAGGATGTGCTTACTTCCCCTTCAGCCATGACCGTAAGTTTTGAGAGGCCTCCGCAGCCATGCTAAACTGTGAGTCAATTAAACCTCTTTCCTCCACAAATACCCAATCTTGGGTGTGTTTTTATTAGCAGTCTGACAACGGACTAACATAGGAGTGCGGCGGCACAATCATGGCTCACCACAGCCTCGACCTCCTGGGCTCAAGCAATCTTTCTGCCTCAGCCTCCTGAGTAGCTGGGACTACAGGCGTGCACCACCATGCCCAGCAAATGAAAATGCAGACACTGTGTCTCACTGTGTTGCTGAGGCTGGTTGCGAACTCCTGGGCCCAGGCGATCCTCCCGCCTTGGCCTCCCTAAGTGCTGGAATTACAGGTGTGAGTCACTGCGCCCAAGCCTGTTTATTATTTTAGAGATGGGGTCTCACTCTGTTGCCTAGGCTAGAGTGTAGTGACGCAACTGTAGCTCATTGCAAAATGGAACTCTCTGGCCAAGGGATCCTCCAGCCTCAGCCTCCTAAGCAGCTAGCACTCCAGGCGAGTGGCACCATGCCCAGCTAATTTGTGAATTTTCTGTAGAGACAAGGTCTTGCTATGTTGCCCAGGCTGGTCTCCAACCCCTGGCCTCAAGTGATCCTCCCACCTTGGCTTCCCAAAGCACTGGGATTATAGGCACGAGCTTGGCCGAATCACACGTTTTAAATTTTAGGTTAGTCAGACCTCAACAAGGCTGTTTAAAAAAACCAAAGCGCTAAATTTTCAACTGGTAATTAATTAACGATGCTTTTCTTCAAAGTGGCACACACATTTCCCCAAACTTCGCAATTTTTGAAAGATTCTTACCAAGCAGCTAAAGGCAACCAGTTAATGAACTGCCGTCTTCAAGAAACGACTGTCATCTGATTTATTTAAGGCTATTTTCAACTGAGGGAAAGGAAGCTTATTTTTGTAAGAAAATAATTGCTCCTCTACCTGCACTCAATTCATTCTTGAGCAAAATTAACCTGCCAAGAATAAGGGTGTTATTTTGCATGCCTAAATTGCTTGCCCATGGAATTCTAGAAATAGATTATTTTCACTGGGCCCGGGCTTCCTTTTAATTCTAGATCGCTAATTTAACAGCCACTCATCTGTTTGTCTTGAATATCAGCTGCCAGTGAGTCGGACTCATCCCAGATGACAGCAGATGGCCAGGCTCCCCCGCTGCATCCAGACTCACTTCCTCCCAGTGACGCTGGCTCTCCAGCATCCCTTCCAGCACTGGGCTCCCAGAAGGATGCCTCTGAGGCTTCCATACACATGATTGTTAATTTTATGTGTCAACTTGAGCGGGCCACAGGGTGCCCAGATTAAACATTGTTTCTGTGACTGTCTGTCCTCGGTCATTATCTGGGAAAGCTGAAGGAACACGGGCTGCAGGTTAATGAAGACCAGAACACAGCAAGGCACTGATTCTGCAGCACCTGCTGTAGAATGATTCACCCCAGGAAGCACAGGCTTGGTGCAAATAATGCTGTTAATAATGAGCTACTTTGCAGATGAAAGCTGGCCAGTTCTAAGCTCCTCCCCTGTGGATCAATCAATAAGTAATGCAAATAAAGCATCCCTAAAATTATATCTGTAGGACACGGCTCAATTATATTTTATTCAGAGCTTTTCAAAAATACATCATTGGTAGAAGAGCTGTGTCTTTTTTTAAGTGCCTTAATTAGTGAAGCATGAAAACATCAACTATGTCAGGAGAGCAAGATCACAGAGCTGATTATCCCACGTGTATCCGAGACCAAGGCTAACAATGAGAGAAGAACATGCCTATTTCTGTCCGGGTGACGCCATGCAATGCAGGCTTCTCAGCTCTAATGGGCACGTGAATCCCTCAGGCACGTGTCAAAATGCGGATCCTTGCCTCTGTGGATCTGGGCGGGGGGCCTGGGACTCTGCATTTCTCACAAGCGCCGGGTGAGGCTGATGCTGTTATTCCACTGACCACATAGACTTACGAAAACAAGGAATCGTGGGCCAAGAGCTTTCCAGCCTAAGACGAGCAGTGGAGCATGGACTTCCAGGACTCAGGTTTGAGTCCCCCAGAACGTCTATGTTAAAACCTAGCCCTTAATTTGATGGTATTTGAAGGTGGGTCTTTGGGAGGTGATTAGGGCATGAGGGCGGAGCCTCATGAGTGGGATTAGTGCCGTTCTAAGAAGAGACACGCACTTGAAGCTCTCCCTCTCTCTCCCCACCATGTGAGGACATAGAGAGATGTGGCCGTCTGCAGGTCAGGAAGAGGCCCCTGGCAGACACCAGATCTCCTGGTGCCTCAGTCTTGAACTCCCAGCTTCCAGAACTGTCAGAAGTCAATGTCTATTATTTATAAATGACCCAGTCTGTGGTCATTTCATTACGGTATCAGGTACTGACTAAGACATTCCCTAGCCAACAATCTGAGCTTTCCTTCACTTCCTCCCATCACACGCAGCACACAGGGGTATCGCTTATATGACGCTGGAAACTGCAGAGACTTCGCCTTCGGGTTTAGGAGTGCCACGAGCTCAAAGCTCCAGCCTGCTAATGGCAGAGTGTAAAATTCTGGCTCCCATTACTGGGCCCAGGAAATGAGTGCCACTGGGGAACTAAGGCAGTAGGGAAAGGTAAGGAGATGCACTTTGTTCCGTTAAATCTGCCAGTGGAATGCTCGCCTGCTGCGTGCTGGTGAGGTGCGGGGCACGCACGAGAGCACCGAGGCTTGCTCCCAGACGATGTCCTCCTTGAAGCCTAGACTTTAACCAGCCCTGACGTTTGAGGTGAAGGGTCTCTGCGGAGCCCCAGTCGCCCTGTGGAGCCCCAGTCGCCCTGTGGAGCCCCCGTGATGAAGTCCGCACTGTACACGGGGGTGGTATCTGCCTGGCACTGCCTGGCACAGCCTGGTGGCTTCATGGAGAGACTGTGTTTAACAGCCACTAGCTCAGTCATCCAGGACTCTCCACTCCTCTATGGAATACCTGCTCATAATGACAACATGTGACCAAAGAATTCCCTTTAACCATCAGAACTTTCCATCAGAAACACGTCTACCGTCCCTGCCGCTGATAACTCAGCAGCCCTCCAAAACATTCAGTGTGTCCCACTTGCTTTGGTTTTCTGGCACCAAGAAAGCTCAGATTAAAGTCAGAGACTCAGCATTCCACACCAACATTCCAGAATTCTGCCCAAGTAGAGCCTCTGATGATGCCACATCCCTCACTGCGGCACTACAGCTCTCCTGCTGTTCTGTGTGGGTGGGCAGGTCACTCCTGAAGTCCTGGGCAAGAAAGAGATCATTGAGACGCAGACTCTTCCTTCCTAGACCTCAGGCTGGAAGCTTCCGACCCTGAACAGCCAATTCTCATCTAACAGCCAAACTGTCCAGCCTCACCTTAACCCTTCCAGCTCTGTGGACTAGACAGAGGTACTGTATTCACAGTCAGGTTCTTCTTACAGAGACGGAAACCCTTTTCCCTAGAACTTCACTCCTGGTGTCAGTCCCACCTTTTTGCCAGCATCCTGCCTTTCAATGACGACAGCAGCACGGCAGTGCTGAGGACAGCTACCTTTTGAGGACTCACCACCTGCCAGTGCAGTGCAGAGGGTGGGCTAGAAGGACCTTTGACTTCATTCCCCTTTTGCAGATGTACTAGTCTGTTTTCACATTGCTAATAAAGACATACCTGAAATTGAGAACAAAAAGATGCTTAGACTGTACAGTTCCCTCTGAATCATGGCAGAAGGTGACAGGCACTTCTTACATGGCGGCGGCAAGAGAAAAATGAGGAAGAAGCAAAAGCAGAAACCACCGATAAACCCATCAGATCTGGTGAGACTTACTCATTATCACAAGAATAGCATGGGAAAGACCAGCCCCGATTCAATTACCTCCCCACTGGGTCCCTCCCACAACGCGTGGGAATTCTGGGAGATACAATTCAAGTTGAGAGTTGGTGGGGACAAACCACATCCAGAGACATTGAAACTGAGGCCCGCAGAGGTCAAATGACACTCCAGGGTTACGAGCTAGCAAGTGCGGGAGGCAGGCCCCAGTGCCCACTGTGCATGCCACTCTCCAGCCTGCCTGTATCATCAGGCCCCTCACCGGGCTGTGGCCAAGCCCTCAGACTCAACATCCTCCCGCCCTTCAATGCTCCATCAGTGTCTCCCTCCCCAGGCCCAGCCCATCGGCCCACACCCCTCCTGAAATAGGGCTTCCCTCTGAGTTCTTGGTGGCAGGGAAGGGCCAGGTGCTACTCACATGCACGGAGGAACCACGTACTCAAACAGTCCCTCCAGACCCCAACCCAGCCACTTCCATTCCAGCACCCCCAGCTCAGTGTGTGTGCCACTTGCAAACGTTCCTTGGGCCTCAGCAAAACATCTGGCACACAGCCAGGTGCCACTGGGACGAAAGCTGCAGCTTGGGAAGGCACCAGTCCTAAAAAGCTCCCTAAAAATACTTTAATTGGGGTTTTCTCAATACTTTAAACCAGTGGATCCCTTTTCTTTAAAAAAAAGAGCTTTAGTAGGCCCCATGTAACTGCATACGTGGATGTGTGCAGGCAGACATGTACACACGCACGTGGCCCTGCCTGCTTTCTCTGAACAGGGCTGCTCTGCCAGGGAGCATACAGTCAGAGGTGTGGGCAGCCATCAGATTCCTTCTGCCTGTTCTGGTCTAGGAGCCATTCCTTAACTTTGCCGTGGTGTTGAAAGGTGACACCACTGTGGCAGGGTGGTGTCAGGCACCACCCTGGCACCACCCTGCAGTTCTAACCCTGGCACTTTTCAGCCTGAGAGTGCCAGGGTTAGAACTGCATTTTGGTGCATCATTCTGGCAGGCGCTGCAGAGGAAGGTGGCGCTGCCACAGAGAGGAGACGGGTAGACGTGGTGCGGCCCCTGAGAAGGTGAAGGAGGTGCCCTTGGTGAGAACAGATTTAAAGAGGTGACTAAGGTAGGCCCTGGTGCAACAGGACTGGTGTCCTCAAAGGACAGTTGAGAACACGGGCAAACACACAGGGCCGGCCACTGCAAGCCCAGCAGAGAGGCCTCAGGAAAGGCAGCCCCGCCAGCACCTTGCTCTTGGACTTCAGCCTCCAGAACCGTGAGAAAATACATTTCTGTGGCTTAAGCTGCTTCATCCATAGCACTTTGTTACAGCAGCCCATGCCAGCTACGAGGTGCGCATTGAAAACACGACCCAAGTGAGACGGAGAGGGGCCCCAGCCACGCCTTCAGCCGTGCCTGCCTGTGGCTTTCAGCCAGGACACACCAAGAGCTTGAGGCTGAAACTTCAGTTGGTGTCCCCATTCATGGACTCCTGCAGACTAAAGCCCTAGTGAGCGAGATGACCCCAAACTGCTGGGTGGGGCACAAGGCCACAGAGCCATCGCGGGGTAGTCCCTTCCTCCTCGCCCAGACACGGTCTACCTTTCTTTCTGGTTCTTCAGGGGATTTCCGTACTGAGGTGGAGAGAGCGAGCTCCTGAGCGCTGGACTGTCGGGAATGGATGGTGCTCCTGGCCAGAGTGATTTGGGGTCACGGGGGCTGTGTGATCTCTGGGGACTCGAACACCAGGCTGACAGTCGTGGCTCAGGAACACTTCTTGCCCTGCCCACCAAGCTGCCACCACTGCAGGCCTGTGTCCTTACTGGATGAGATGCAGATCCCCTAATGTGACCCACAGGAACCAGGGATTAAGAATTCCCTTCCCCTGACACACGCAGGCTAGCGCGTGCAGGTGGGCAGCTTTACAACATACGTTTTCAAAGCCTTCCAGCCCATCAAATTGACCTATGCGAGTCCGTGCCTGGGACGTGAGAAATGCCACTCCATGTGTCTGGAGCATAAATACTCACAGCAGGAGCTCATTTTGGATGTGCAAAATATTCTCGGCTGCCTGAGATTCCTTCCAGACCTGACCACAGCTTCACATGAGCCCGGCCCAGCCCAAGCAGCCTGAGTGGTGACGGCAATGGTGACGGTGCTCTGTGGAGGTGGCCCGAGGGGCTTCACAGCTGGGCCCTGTCAGCCGCGAACCTGGCGCACCACTTGCTCGGGCTCCGGAGGACCAATGGGCTGACTCCCTCTGAGTCTCCATGGCTCCTCTGTTAAATGGGAGTAATAACACGACCTTCTCAGAGCTGCCAGGAGCATGTGTCCACATGCGCGTGCCCCGTGAAGTCAGCTGCCGCTGTTACCTGGCCAGGAGAAGGGAGTGGTGGCGGGGGTCGTCACTCGAACCAGAGGGTCGCAAAGGAAAATAATAAATCTCAGGACCCCCGAACTTAGGCCCAGAGGCGGAGTCAGGCAACGCCCTTTCCAGATGAATGGCTGTCTCTGGCATTACGTCTCATCCAGCGCCCCAGGGACAGGCAAGATGCCTATGGCATCTCTGCAGGGCTGCCCTGCAGGGCACATGCACCTGACAGCCGAACCTCAAGCCTGTCCTGAAGAGGACTCCGCATGGCAGATGCGCCCGAGTGTGTGCTGAGCGAGGGCATCTGGGCGTAGCCAGCCCGGATCTGCTCCGGGCTGGGTAAATATCTGGGCCCCCACCTGCCCTGCACAGGGCACGGAGGCCCTGACTTTTGGGTTAAATGAAGGTTGCCAGGTGGAGGTCGCTGGGGGAGGGTGTTAGTGAAAACGCTGTAGGAAGCGCATGCTGTTTGTAAGTGCCTGTGGTTTTCCGGCTCAGCCCGCCACCAGCCGCCTCTCTCCCCTGGTAAACCCCCAGTCAAACGCCTTGTTGCCCTTGCTGGCTGTGGGTCTCTTCTTCAGCCTCTTGGACCTGTGCCTTCCCCACTGAGGTTACCAGGGGTGCAGCACAGCATCCCCCAACATCAGTCATGAGGACAGTGTTTGCTGGATGCCCATAAACAAGGATATGCCAATCATGACATGTGGGGCACGGCGGCTCACGCCTGCAATCCTGGCGCTTTGAGAGCTAACACAGGGGGACTGCTTGAGCCCGGGAGTTCGACACAGACCTGGGCAACGTAGTGAGACCCTCCCAGCTCTAAAAAATAACAGGAGGACGGGCGCAGTGGCTCACGCCTGTAGTCCCAGAACTTTGGGAGGCCAAGGCGGGCAGGTCATGAGGTCAGGAGATCGAGACCAGCCTGGCTAACATGGTAAAACCCATCTCTACTAAAAATACAAAAAATTAGCTGGGCATGGTGGTGCATGCCTGTAATCCCAGCTACTCAGGAGGCTGAGGCAGGAGAATCACTTGAACCTGGGAAGCAGAGGTTGCCATGAGCCAAGATGGCGCCACTGCAGTCCAGCCTTAGCAAGGGAGCAAGAGTCTATCTCAAATAATAATAATAATAATAATAATAATAATAATAAAGTAAACAAAAAAGAAAAAGAAAAAACAGGCCGGTGATCTCAGTCCAGCTTCTAACACTTCTAAGACTGTTGGATTCCACATTAATAATGCCCACTATAAGCTTATCTTCCCAGGTACAGAACGAAGACAAGACTCCTTCCTCCACCCACGCAGAGATGTCTGTGTAAATGACTCTGTGCTCATTTTCTCTTCACACATTCACCTTGTCTGATATAAAACATGGATTTCCTGGGCACCAGCTGAAGTCTCACAGGAATGTGACCATTCCCTGGCTGCCTACCTGCCCCTCTTCCTGCTTTAAGGAAATGTATGAATACTATACCTCCTAAAGCCTCCCCTTTTTTGAAAGAGTCTCACTCCGTCACCCAGGCTGGAGTACAGTGGCACGGTCTCGGCTCACTGCAACCTCCGCCTCCCAGGTTCAAATGATTCTCCTGCCTCAGCCTCCCAAGGCGCTGGGATTGCAGGCGTCTGTCACCATGCCTGGTTAATTTTGTATTTTAGTAGAGATTGGATTTCCCCATGTTGGCCAGGCTGGTCTCGACCTCCTGACCTCAGGAGATCCACCCACCTTGGCCTCCCAAAGTGCTGGGATTACAGGTGTGAGCCATCGTGCTCGGCCTGAAAACCTCTTCAGAAAACAGCCACAAGTGTCTGTGATTGGTATTTTACCAGGACATACCATAAAGCTGGCTTAACAAACCTCAGTTGATTGACACTTCTGCCTCAGTCACTCGTTTGAGTCACCAGCAGTTACAGGCTTTCTGAGCACTGACTCAGAGCCACCCAATCCCAGGTTCTGGGCTATGGCTGAACCTCTGGTCCACAGGTGCTCACAGAAAAGGTAGGGCGGACTCTCTCCCCGCAATGCCCCCACGTACCCACTAGGCCCTGCCGTCTCTGATGCTTGTGGCAGTCTGATCTCAGCTTCCGGACCTGACGCACCCCAAACCCTTCTGTGCCCACTTTTAGCCTAAAAACAATACTCAAAATACCCGAGAGGGGTTTCCACAGCCCGTGCAGATCACTGGGCCGAGGTGGAGATGTGAACCTCAGACCCTCTCCTTGCAGCATTTCCTGCCTGTGGTCAAGGCTCCAAAGTGCTTGATAAAGGCCGGATGAGCAAACCAGCTATTTGAAGTTTTGTCCAAAACAAACCTAGGTCCATAATGCTTTGAAGTTGGCCTTCTTCACCACACAAATCAAAGGGCTTCTCACCAAGGGCAGGTGCCAGTGTGGCCCAGTCAGTCCTGACAGATGAGGGGAGAACTCTAAAGCTCTGGTCCAGGCCCTAAGCCACCCAATCCCCCACTCTCCAGAACCCCTGGGAAGGCAGCTGGCCACCCGTGGTGACACCCACATTTCTTGTCCTTTTACAGTTTGGGGGAGCAGGGAACCCCAGGCATTCTGGCTGAGACACTACTGAAAACCACTTCGTGAAAACTGACAAACTGAAGAAGTTTACTTTCGGCCTGATCTCAGCTTCGTTAAGTGTCTCACTGGGGTTCATGAAGTCACGTCCTTGGCACACGGATTATTCATTAGTGATGGTGAAAAGGCCCTGCATTAATTTCAACATAAACCTAACTGAGACGTCAGGAAGCCCAGTTTCATCCACACCCAAGCAGGTAGCAGCGTTTTCTGAAGTCGAGTTCTTGCGTTCCTTAAAGGTCGATTTCCTTGTAAGGTTTGGTTTATGACTATCTTTAGGAAGTTGCAGACGTGTCCATGAATCTCTGCTGCTGTGGACGGGGGAAACTCTAAGGAAGCATAACACCAAATGAGAACCTTCTGGTGGGTGGATCATGAGGTCAAGAGATCGAGACCATCCTGGTCAACATGGTGAAACCCCGTCTCTACTAAAAATACAAAAAATTAGCTGGGCACGGTGGCACGTGCCTGTAATCCCACCTACTCAGGAGGCTGAGGCAGGAGAATTGCCTGAACCCAGGAGGCGGAGGTTGCGGTGAGCCGAGATCGCGCCATTGCACTCCAGCCTGGGTAACAGGAGCGAAATTCTGTCTCAAAAAAAAAAATGGCATTCCATTTGAGGAGCACGTGCAAACTGAAGCATTACGTAGGTCGAACGGGGGAACCCGGCTCTTATCAACTCACAAAGTTAGGGAAACTCGAAGGTCTGCGGAGGCCAGGGAGTGCCGCGGGCTTTGTGTTAGGCTCTGTGGACACAGGAAGCTCCCTCTTGTTGGAAGCTGTGCTCATGAAACAAGCAGAAGGGAAATGACACACAACACAGGGCCCCCAGCAAGGGACGACAGTTCCAGAATCCAATCAGCAGAGGTGATCATGTGGGCCCCTCTCAGCTAATCATGGGCTGATAGCAGGTCCTCGATAGCAAGACTGGAAACTCCAGATTCCCCGGGAGCACTCCGTTACAGAGCAGTCCACTGCTCCAACACTGTATCTTAGCCCCGGAGGGAACATTTATCCTCTCCTAAACTCAGAGATGACAGAAAGTGGTGACCTAATGAAGCAGGATCGCTTCATTTTGCTTTCTTCTTCGGGACATACACTCACTTGCAAAAATGTTTGCACTCACACCTTGCACACACACTCAAACATACACCTAAACATTCACACACACACACACACACACACACACACACACATACACTCATGAGGAGACGTTGGTGTTAACTGGATCAATCTCACGTCAGCTCTTCCTACTGGTAAGGAAATCCCTGCTACACACACACACACACACACACACACAGAGGAAGTTTCAAACCCTTTGCAATTGCTGTTACAATCAAACTACATTTAGGAAAATTGGAAACTATTAAATTCCCTTTTTTTTTACAGTGAAAATACTGTCAAAGAAAATAAGTATTCCACATGGTGTGCCGACTGCAACAGAATAAACACGTCGTATTGCTCTGGTTGCGTTTTTACTTCTGGAATGAGAAATGATTGTTTCTAATTACACTGAAGTTTTTTGTTTCCATGTGCTATAATAAAGTATTTTTGGATGCACATTTTAGACTACCAAATTATTATCCACTTCATGGCATTAATTTATTCATTAAGATCAGAATGCTGTGCTCTCTGTACGTGGTGACTTTAATGACTATACATTAAAGACAGAGAATCCACTGTGAAGTCGCCAGAGTTTAAAAATATTCTTCTTAGGGTCAAACTTAGATTCCCCGTGAAGTACACACAGTTGCTATGAAAACATGTGTGTCTGAACTCACTGCATCACCTACGGAACTGAATTATTTCACTATTCACACTTGTTGGGATTAAAAGCTTAATCTAAATGAAGTTATTGTATTGTCAAAGTCATTTCTGTCTTTGTTACAGATTTGATGTCCTTCAAGGAAATTACGAGATTGTCAAAGTTAAAAACAAGAATGTCTCAGTATAAATTATGAGCTTGTTGACCATCCTTCAACATGTAAGAGAAAAAGACGTAAGCCTCTTTGTAAAGGCTTAATATTGGCGGTGTAACTAACACACCCAGGCAGCTGTCTGCTTTCTAGGTCAAGGGCAGATGCTGCTGCTTCCTTCAATTCCAGGGCCAATGTAGCTAAATTTCATTATAGACTAACAACGTGAAAAGCTTAGGGGAAAAGAGACTTGTTTACAAAAACTACCTTGCAAATTGTACTTTTTCACTTCTAGTTTTCCTGTGATGGAGACAATTTTGGAAGCATGTGTAGGTAACAGTTAAAAAAAAACTGTCTTCCATATATTTGGACTTTTAAAGTCACTTTCTAAGCTTCTGCAGTCTGTCAAGTAACTTGGGGTGGGACTGACTCTCCTCTGTAAAGGAAACTGTGCTAAGTCACAGCCGGAACGCACAAGGGCCCCAGGGGCTGGTCACAGTGTATTCACAGAGCGGAGGGGAAGCCCTGTCTCCGCCCTGGCATCGCTGCAGACCTGACTGAAGGCACGCCTTCTAGAGCAGTGTTCGTCCAGCCTAGAAAGTTTCCACACTCCTTCCATCTCTTTTCCTTATTTGGAACATATACCGGTGCGCGCGCGTGCACACACACACACGTGCTCATACCTGGGAAGCCTCAGCAGCTCTTCCGGCAAGCCAGGCAATGACCGCTCCCTACAGTGCTTCACGGAGGGCGTGGGCACAGCTGGGATTGTGGGCACTTGTCCAAACAGGCCCACCCAAGAGACAAACGGCCTCTTTTCTCAGTAAATGAACCCACACCGAAGCCACCTCTGGGGCGGCTCTTCCCAACACGGGCGTGCCCTCTGGGTCTGGACTCTCCTGCAGTTCTCAAGCAAGCCAGGCCCGTCTCCTCACCCCAGCTGAAAGTCCAGCACTCACCTGACATTTCATGTCCCTGTCCTGCTTCCTCGTGTACAGTTCGCACAAACCGTCTGACCACGTATCTAACTTTTCACGTACATCACGTAAGCACCACGGGAGGAAATGCTTCTAGAACGGCGTTAGAAGCACAAGAGATGCTCAATACATGTTCCCTGAATGAATTAAAACTTACAAAAATCAGTCTTTGAAAACATTGAGTTTTCTTTTCTTTTTTTTTTTTTTGAGATGGAGTTTCGCTCTTGTTACCCAGGCTGGAGTGCAATGACACGATCTTGGCTCACCGCAACCTCCGCCTCCTGGGTTCAAGCAATTCTCCTGCCTCAGCCTCCTGAGTAGCTGGGATTACAGGCATGCACCACCGTGCCCAGCTAATTTTTTGTATTTTTAGTAGAGACGGGGTTTCACCATGTTGACCAGGATGGTCTCGATCTCTTGACCTCGTGATCCACCCACCTCGGCCTCCCAAAGTGCTGGGATTACAGGCGTGAGCCACTGTTCCCAGCTCCTATACTCTTCAGAGTCCTCTTCTTTAAAAAAAACAACAACAAAAGCTAACAGCTTTATTGAGATATAACTCACACATCACTACTTCTTACAACCCAATCCCCAACTGAGAATTCTTCATATCAGACTTTCCCTGACTGAGTTTGTGCGATTTCTGCCTCCTGACCAGACCCTGCTGGATGCACCGAGTTCCTGCATTAATGCCACGGCCAGTGCTTCTCCTTCAACTAAGTGTGGCGAATCACTTCTAACTTAAGTGATTTGCAAAGGGGCCACCATTTCCAACTGACTATTCATTAAACTGGTAAAATACTGTATTTCACAGAAGTCGGTGTACAGATTACTATCAGTTCTTAACCTGCCCCAGACAGGCTAGCTCGATATCATAAAAACTCATTTAAATACGGAAGACTTAAATATCCTTGGCATTTGTGGCTTTTGAATCGCTGGGGCTTAAAAGTTCAGAGACTTTCTTTATTTTCAGTGGGGTGGTTCACAGATTTCAGAATATAATGCATGAATGGGAATTTAGGTACCAAAAAAATGTCTTTGGACATTTTGGGAAAGAAAAAAAAAACCCCAGAAAACTGGGGCGGGGGGAAGGTAAGAGGGACCAGAGTGTGCATGCAGGTAAAGCATTTTGGTGCTGATAAAGCAACTTTTAAAAACACCCTCAGAATTGTTTAGGCTGTTCATCAAGCCATTTTGACGAGATCATGGCTCAGAGCTACTTCCTCGGCACTCCCGGGGCCCTGAGAAGGGGGACCATGTGTCAATCTGCAGCCACCCTGAGTTCTCAACATTCAGCTCACCGACTTACAAGCAGCTCATTTATATAAAGCACCACCGAGCTACAAAGAGCTGCAGTTATTGTTAGCGGGAAAGCGGGCGGGGAGGATTTCGGGGATGACTGGATCCAGCAGGTGAAGATCAGAGGTGGGAAATGAAGTTATTTTGAGAGTTGATCAAGGAGCTAAGTCTGTGGCGTTCCCCTGCCCATCACGCCAGGCACGCCCGCTCTGCCCACCGGTGCTCAGATCCTGCTGTTTTCTACGTCATCTGAGCTGTCACCAGTAACATATTCATCTGCATTTTTTAAGCGGCACTCACCCTCTGCGTGCATGGCTCCTCCCCTCGGAGGTGACAGGTGCCCTTTGAGCCGTCAGCCCTCCGCCTGCCCTAACTCTAGCTGAGACCTCGGGAACTGAGGGGGTGCTGTCTCTGGCTGATGTGTTACTTCACATCCCTGCAGAGGAGACAGGGTCAGGCCTAGGGGAGAAGCTGGGAGTGAGGACAGCTCAGGACCATGACTTACTGAAGAGAGCAGGGGACACGAGGACCTGGGGCAAGGGGTTGGCAGCAGATGGCACCCACACTTATCACCAAACTCTGGAGCACCTGCCGGGCTGCACCTCGAGGAGTCCCTAACTCTTTCACCAGCTCTCCTGATCGAAATGAGGGCACTCCCTGAATAACAAAATCAATACTATTTTTAATTTTTATGTCTGCTTTGCCTTAGTCCAAAAAGATCTGAGGCAGCTCACAAAAATACGCTTGGCATAAAAGAAGTTTAAAAAAGTAAATGAGGAAATCGCGGCGGAAATCAGAGTGGGTGGGACAGGCAGAAGCTTGTGGGCAGGGACACCTGCTGCAGGTGTGCTGGGCAGGCGGGGGCAGCCCCCGGCGCAGAGGACCTGGCTTGCTGACAGTGTGTCAGGCACCTCTCCCTGTGATGGTGACGGGACATCTGGTGCAGAGGCGGGGATGCCAGAGCCCCCCACCATCCTGCCTGCCTGGTGAATCGCTCAGCCCCACTCCCCGCAGTGCCCTCACCAAGGCCTACAGACGGCAGAGCCCACTGCCCCAGGGAAGCCCAACGGGCGGGAGCGGAGGCCAGTGGGAAGGGCACTGCCTAACAGAGAAGAAAATCCTAGCGGTGCCCTCCCCGTGACCCGGAGGCCCCTCCAGGCAGGCCAACTCAGACCTGCTCTCCGGGCCGGGGCAGGGCTGGGAGACGGGGCTTTGGGAAGAGGCGGCCAGGGCCAGGCCCATTTCCTTCTAGGGTGTTCCTGATGTCTGAGGGCTCCTGCCCCTGTCACTTCACCTGGCATTAGCACCCGCACACCTGGCACAGATCCGGCGGGTGCAGCCCTTTCTCCTTGGGACAGGGACAGACCCACTTCCCTCCAGCCTCTTGCCACTGCCCCTGCCACACAGGCCACTGGAGGCAGGATTAGGTTACAAAGACCTGGTGCTGGACCCCAACACCGGAGGAGAAAATGTTCCTGAGCAGCCTGGCGGGAACAGGCCGTGACTCCTGCCGTGCTGCCGTTTAATGAGGCAGGGAAGCAGCCAGGTGCCTCCTGACCACCAGCTGGTCACAAATGTTCCTTGTACCTTTACAGGAACAAACACCACATTCTGAGAAACTTAGACATGCACCGGGGAAGTCAGAGTCAGAAAAACTAAGCCCTGGTCCCCACAGTCATAGGTGGGGCATGGGCTCAGGTAGGTCAGGGGTCCTCTCAGACCCTCAGACTCATCTACTAGGAAAAACAGCCTGGCCTGACAGAGAAGAAAAGTGCAGGTGCCCTGAGCCCCAGAAGGCCGTCATGGGGACACCGTGTGGCCGCGATGCCTTTGAGGCCCCGGAAATGTGGGTCACTTACAAGCTCCGAGAAGCCGCGGACCACCTGCCGCCGCTTCAGGTTGGTCTCCCCGTCCAGGTTGGCAGTCTCGATGTGGCACAGCCCGTCGGGGTCACTGGAGGACAGGAGCAGAATGTCCGCGGGGATGATTTCGTTGCAGCGAAGACGCACAAAATCTCCGACGTGGATTTCTTTCCAGAACCGGTTCACGAACTTCTTTTCTTCCCTAGAAAAGAGACTCTGATGAACAAAACTCACAGGACTGCGGTCACGGCTGGATCTGGGTGATGGGCATGTGGGGCTCATATGGCAATTCTTTCTACTTTTGCAGAGGCTGAAAATTTTCGTAATGCATAAGGGTTTTAAAAAGAATATTCATCCGGGCGCAGGGCTCACGGCTGTAATCCCTGCACTTTGGAAGGCCAAGGAGGGCAGATCTCGAGGTCAGGAGCTGTAGACCAGCCTGACCAACATGATGAAACCCCGTCTCTACTAAAAATTAAAAAATGAGATGGGTGTGGTGGCGCGTGCCTGTAATCCCAGCTACTCAGGAGGCTGAGGCAGGAGAATTGCCTGAACCCGGGAGGCGGAGGTTGCGTTGAGCCGAGATCGCGCCATTGCACTGCAGCCTGGGTAACAGAGTGAGACTGTGTCTCAAAAGAAAAAAGAGTATTCATACCACTGAAGACCACTCAAAGTAAAAGAAAGAATATTCATAAAGGCCGCATATTGTGCGACTCCATTTACATGAAACGTACAGAACCAACTGATATGCAGACAGAACGTGGACCCTGGCTGCCAAGGGCTGGGGGGGGGGTGCGGAGTCACAGCCTAATAGCAGGAGGCCTCTAAGAAGATTCCAGTGTTCTGGAATTAGTGCAGTGACAGTTGCACAACACTGAATGCGCTTGAATTTTTCACTTTAAAACGGTTAAAATGACCACGCCTAGGTATCCGCTCAGAAGAGCTGAAAGCAGTGAACAGGTATGGCAAGGGGGTGCTCACAGCGGCAGCGCTCGGGGCTGCCAGGGGGTGGAACCATCCAGGTATCCATGAACGGGTGAACATCACGGAATGTCGTCCAGTCACAAAGGAAACGCTGTCACACCAAAGACACTGTGCCAGGTGGAATGAGCCATTGACAAAGGACCACTGTCATCCGTTCCTCCTAACATGAGGCAGCTGGAGGGGCAAATCCACAGACAGAAAGTGATGAGGGGCCACCAGTGGCTGAGAGAGGCAGAATGGGGAGTTACCTCAGACACAGAGCTGCTGTTTGGGGTGACGGAAAAGCTGTGGAAATACATGTAGTGAAGACTGTACCGTGCGCTAAGTACCACTGATCTCACACTGTCACTGAATTGCATACCTATTTTAAATATGTTCACAGAGACTTAAAATATAGACTATTTTAAGTATACAATAGTATACTGATTACATCGTTACTTAACAATTACATTGCTAATAATACAATTGTATACTTAACAATTAGATTGTTAAGAGCAAGTATATTCTTTTTTTTTTTTTTTTGAGACGGAGTTTCGCTCTTGTTACCCAGGCTGGAGTGCAATGGCACGATCTCGGCTCACCGCAACCTCCGCCTCGTGGGTTCAGGCAATTCTCCTGCCTCAGCTTTCTGAGTAGCTGGGATTACCGGTGCGCGCCACCATGCCCAGCTAATTTTTCGTATTTTTAGTAGAGACGGGGTTTTACCATGTTGACCTGGATGGTCTCAATCTCTTGACCTTGTGATCCATCCACCAAGTATATGCTTAAGTATACTTAAGAAGTGTATACTTCACTGTTTTAACTAAAAATAGTTAAAATGGCAGATTGTATGTGCATTTCACATTTAAAAAATGTGAAGTGGTTAAAATGTTAAATAGTATATTTTGTGTGTTTCATCACAAGAAAAAAAAGTAACATAATTAAAGCGCATTAAGCCATGGGAAACCAGACCTAAAGTGCAGCAGGTGAGAGAGACGCTTGGCAGCCGGAAGCCCCCTTACCTGCCAGGTACACGTCCCAAACCACCTGCATAGAACAACGCCCACTGAAGTCAGCCTGCAGAACCTACCCGTCACCATCAACAGATATTTAGATGAAATCATAATTTGCAGATTTCTTCTTTGATTTTGTTTCCTGCAATAACAGGCTAACTAGTCTCACACAGGTCATTTGTAAGAGTTCCTTGAAGGAGGTTTTGGCCATCTTTAGGTAAGGGGAGGAACATAAATTTATCTGAACAAGATATGTTACATAAGAAAACTCATCAAGAAGTCCTCTGGGTTGCTGGGTGCCATGGCTCACACCTGTAATCCCAGAACTCTGGGACACCGAGGCAGGAGGATTGCCCGAGGCTGGGAGTTTTAGACCAGCCTAGACAACATAGTGAGACCCCATCTCTACAAAAAAAAATTAGCTGGGCATGGTGGAATGAGCCCGTAGTCCCAGCTACTTGAGAGGCTGACACAGGAGCTTCACTTAAGCCCAGGAGACCAAGGCTGCAGTGAGCCGTGATGGCACCACTGCACTCCAGCCTGGGCGACAGAGCGAGCCCCTATCTCAGAAACAACCAACCTACCCTCTGGGTGACACTGTAAAAGAGTAAAAAGCACTAAACACATTTCCTGCTAACCACAACCATCTACGAATCCTCCCTCCCTCTGCCCCCATAAAGCTCTGCTCTCACCCGAGTTCAAGGGAGCAGGGGGTTTGGATCTGGAGGTGGACTGTGTTGGCCGCACCTGTGAGCCGCCTGAGCCCTGGATGAGGAGCAGGGAGAGGCTGCAGAGCCAGGCGGTCACGTGCCCATTTCTTCGCTTCTATTTTATTACCCTGTGTGGATCTGAGGGACACCTGGCAAAGTTCAAGGGGTTCCTAGGAACCCCTTCTGCCTCATCGGCTGCCCTGGATGAAGAGAGGAGTAACCGCGTTCAATTTAAACTTCTATTTTCTTAAATCCTCTAATTCAAGACCCTCCAAACCAGTTATGCACAAAGCGTAGCTCTAAGATACACTGTCCTGGAAAACAAATGCAAGGCAAGACACCACCACGAGAGGGCGCCCTTTGGGGCTGCAGAGTCAGGTTCCTAAAAGTGGCCCCAAAGTTACTCTTCCCGCGCTAACCCAAGCATTCGTCAGAGCTGCTTCTCCCGCTTTGACCAGCTCGGTCACCTGCTGGCCGTGTGGCCCCAGCACAGTCAGGGAACTATGGGGTCCTCTGGCCATGCAGAGGCTTGTGCCTCAGGCCCCAGCCCCAGGTCTGGGAGGAGGCAGGCAGTGGCCCCCAGTCCCAGGGCCGTCCAGCCTGTGACAACTTCATGTCACTACAAGCTTCTTCGTCCTTATTCCTTCTCATGAGCATCTGCTAGGCTCCTACAGAGGACATGAAGCCGTTTGAAAGGGCCTGTCCCTTTGGAAGAAAGGTTCCCAACACTCAGTCACCATTTGGTCACAGAGGAAGGCTTTGGCGGATGGGGTCCCCGGGAGACCAGGCAGTCCTGGGCCTCACCTCCGGAGGAGGAGAGAGACTGCCTTTTGGCTGTGAGGCACTGTCTCTGTTCAGTTTATGTTAGCTACATTCAATGTATAACCCCATCCAAAACAAAGTCGGTTTCCATCTGCTCTGTAATCAGAAAACATTGGCTTGCCTGCCCCATGCAGGAGGCTTTTACAACAGGAACCTCAGGGGAGGCATCTGGGCTCTGAAGATCTCCCCCTGGGGAGCCTCCACATGTGGAGAGACTTGGGTGCTGCATGGAGACCTTCGGTCATTCTCCCGGCTTGTGGGGCAAGGGGGGTTTCCTCACCAGCTGCAGAAAGGAAGGAGGCTGGCTTGCAAGTCAAGGTCCTGGCCTAGCAATGGTGGCTCACACCTGTAATCGCAGCCCTTTGGGAGACCGAGGCAGGTGGATCACAAGATCAGGAGTTCGAGACCAGCCTCACCAACAAGGTGAAGCCCCATCTCACTAAACATACAAAAATTAGCCAGGCATGCTGGCACGTGCCCCTAATCCCAGCTACTCGGGAGGCTGAGGCAGGGGAATCGCTTGAACCCTGGAGGTAGTGAACTGAGATTGCGCTACTTGAGCCCGGGAGACAGAGTGAGAGTCGAAAGAAAATAAAAGAAAGGAAAGGAAAGAGAAAGGAAAGGAAAGGAAGGAAGGGGTGGGGGAGGGAAGGAAAGGGCGCTGCAGTGCAGGCCCCTCATGACTGCAGAAGACCAAAAAGGCAGGCGATGCCTCAGGGGCCCAGATGCCACGACCACTCCATCTGGAGCAGCCAGCGTGGAGCCTGGCCACACCCACCCTGCCGTGTCCGCACCGGCTGCATCTCCCTGATTTGCATCTTCTTATGGTATAAACATGGATATATGTTTGTATTTCTACATGCGCAGCCCTCCTTTCCATGTGGGGATATGATATTTTTTTTCCAGCCTCTCCTCACGTTCCCTGAGCTGTGTGTCCCCAGAGACTATTTGGAGACAGAGGCTCTAAAGAGGACTCGACTCAGAATGAGGCCACACGGCCAGGCCCAAATGCGGAGTGACTGCTGCTCCTGTAAGAGGTGGCGGGACGTGCGCACAGCTGTGAGCGCAGGGAGAACGTGGCGAGCGGACAGCCTCAGGAAGACCCGTCCCTGCCCACACCTCGGTGTCAGACTTCCGGGCTCCGGAACTGCGAGGTCATACATTCCTGCTGCTGAAATCACCCAGTCTGTGGTCAGCCCGAGCTGAGAACAACGTGCATTCTCCTGACTCTGGCTGGAAGGAGCAGCTCACAGTCTGTAGTGACAGAAACTGAGGGGCAGGCAGAAGCAGTGGGTGGCAGGACAGGCACCTCACCTTGCATCTTAACCCCACGCTCGGGTTCTGCAGCCCTCAGACAGAAATCAAGCTCACCGGCAGCACTCCCTGACACCAGCCTCTCAACCACGCCCTTCTAGAGGCTTTTCCCAGCGCAGACTTCAAAACAGAGGCCGGAAGGCTGGCTGGCTGGGGAAGTCGGCTTGTGCCACTGAGGACGACATCAGGGAGCGGGGGTCAGGGTATCCGGCCCTGGTGGCTGGCGTGGGGGCACCACCCACCTCGCCCAGTGGCAGGGTGTGCCCTGAGACAGAGTCCGATGGTGACCGACTTTGAGTTCAAGAAGCTGGTGGGGCTGGGCGGGTGGGCTCTCGGGAGATGTCTGTAGCTTTGAAGGCAGATGGAGACAGAAATATTTGGTGGCCATAAGCACAGAGGTGACAGCCTCCCCCACTGCGGACATCGTCCATGAGAGCACCAGGGAGGGCTGAGCACAGGCCAGGCAGGCAGGATTGCACCCAGGCAGGGAAGTCGGTGGAGAGCGGGGGCGGAGACGCGCCGTGCCAGCGCACAGCAGCGGCGTGGGCCAGGGCGGACCACAGGGGGCAAGGTGGGCACAGGGTTCCTGGGCGCCTGCACTCCCGCCGGCAGCCACAGGTCTGCCTCCCCCTCCCGTGGCCAAGTGAACACAGCTGGAAGGGCACCTTGAATGTGTGCACATCATCACCGCAGGGTTACTCCATTTTTGGAGACAGAACTTTCAATGGCACATCCGTGAAGATAGAAGGTTCTCTTGTTCATCATTCAGCACATTTTTTTTTTGAGATGGAGTCTCACTCTGCCACCCAGACTGGAGTGCAGTGGCATGCCCTCAGCTCACTGCAACCTCTACCTCCAGGGTTCAAGCGGTTCTCCTGCCTCAGCCTCCCGAGTAGCTGGGACTATTGGCACGTGCCATCATGCCCCACTAACTTTTTTTATTTTTATTTTTTATTTTATTTATTTATTTGTTTTGAGACAGTCTCGCTCTGTCGCCAGGCGCCAGGCTGGAGTGCAATGGCGTGATCTCAGCTCACTGCAACCTCCACCTCCTGGGTTCAAGCAATTCTCCTGCCTGAGGCTCCTGAGTAGCTGGGATTACAGGCATGCACCACCATGCCCCTCTAATTTTTTTTTTGTATGTTTAGTAAAGACAGGGTTTCACCATGTTGGCCAGGATGGTCTCGATCTCCTGACCTTGAGATCTGGCCTCCCAAACTTTATTTTTAGGAGCCATGTTGTTTCACCATCTCTTAACCAGGCTGGTCTCCATCTCTTGACCTTGTGATCTGCCCACCTCGGCCTCCCAAACTGCTGGGATCACAGGCGTGAGCCACCGCACCCGGCCTCTCAAGCACATTCATGTCCAGCTCTAGCGAGACAGCGTAGTCTTTTGAAAGGCAGAACTGTTCTTCAGAAGTGAGCCCCGCTACGAAGGCCATGGACGGCGAAGGGCTTGGGACAGGTATTGAGGCCGCAGCAGCAGCAGCTCTAGATGCTGAATTCCTCTCAGCACTGAGACGTCATTAACATCTTAATGGTAATAACATTAAAACATCAGCAAAGCTGCGCTAGTCGTCCTGTCACGACCCAGGTCTGCACAGAACGCTTCACGGTCTGAATCTCAGCGAGCCCTCCCACGATCCTGACAGCATCTTCCCACTCACAGATATGGAAGCCACACACGGAGAGGCTGACCTCCCCAAAGCCACACAAACCTGGGTGAGTCCGGGGTCTGGGAAGCCTTAGATGTGGTTTTGAAAGCGCACCTGATCCGGTAGCCTAGAGGAGGAATATCTCACCAACACTGTAATATGCTGAGCAAAACAAAAATTCTTCTGTTTTTCCCTTTTAAATTATGCAGTTCAGAGACAAATGTGGTCTGAGATAAAATATCACTATCCTGGAGAAAGGGTGGGCGTCCGGGGCACGGTGGCTCACGTCTATAATCCCAGTACTTTGGGAGGTTGAGCTGGGAGGATCATTTGAGCCCAGGAGTTCAAACCAGCCTGGGCAACCCCATCTCTCCAAAAAAATACAAGAACGAGCTGGTCGTGTTGGCACAGCTTGGTCCGAGCTCCTCAGGAGGCTGAGGTGGAGAGTCACTTGAGCCCGGGAAAGTTGAGGTGGCAGTAAGCCCTGACTGCGCCACTGCACTCCAGCCCGGGTGACAGGGCGAGACTCCTCAAAAAAAGAAAAGGAAAAGGAAAAGGTGGGAGGAAGGGCAGACACTTGCAGAGGTGTGCACTGTTTGACACGGATATGGTGCAACACAGTTCAGTCCATCTGCCAAAATCGCTGCCTATGTGCAAAGAACGGGAGATGGCTTATCCAAGACCAGGAGTCACTAAACTGTG
Organism: Leontopithecus rosalia; assembly: GCA_028533165.1. Lineage (NCBI taxonomy): Eukaryota > Metazoa > Chordata > Mammalia > Primates > Cebidae > Leontopithecus > Leontopithecus rosalia. Next base: position 144,506,915 of record CM052653.1, read on the forward strand.
GTTCCTGCTACAGACTGGGAAGTGCCCCATCGGCCTTAGAAGATTGATGGGCGAACTCCTCCCTCACTAGGGCTACCTGCAGTGGGGACCATCTGAGCTGTGGCTACCAAGGACGCTGCCCTCCCCGGAGCTCACCTGGGGGACGTTCCTCTGGGCTAAAGAAGCCACTGAGAGAGTTTCCGCTAGGGCAGGGGAGGTGTTTATTCCTCTGGCTTCCGGCTGATTCAGTGGCTTTGAGAAGAGCCCCCAGTGTGGGCAGGGCACACCTGACACTTGAGGGGCCCCAGCTGGGCCACCTGACAGGTTCCTTCTGCACAAAGCTGCCCTTTCTCACAAAACCCCTCCGGCAGGAAACATGTATGAGCAGCACCAAACAGCTGGCTTTGGAATGATCAGTAATTAACGAGGCTGCGCCACATCTGGCCGCTGCTTTCATTTAGGGTCACAAAGCCACAGTGCACACGTCTCAACTGCACTGATGACTCACCCCCACTAAGAGCGGGCGCCGGCCCAGAAGTCTGGACTCTGAGTGCCTGGGTTCCTGACACGCAAAACGGGGGTCTGCAGTATGCCGGCAGTCTCCCCAGCAGGCACTGACCTGTTTCCCCGGAGCCCCCGCCCCTGTCCCACCTGCTTCATGCTCTTCGGCTGGCAACTGCCAAGAGTGACTGTTCAATTGAGTGAGAGGCGTGGTCACTATTCTGACCTCACACCTCCTGTGCTCTTTATGAACATGGTGTTTCATCACTAGTATTGTTGAAGTGTTTGATTTGACTAATAAAACCAGAAATAGTACGGATGAGCAGTGTGCTCCACCTTACATTTAATTTGTGGTTTGGAATTAAAATGAGCTGTTATTTTGACTTTTTATTTTTTGAAATGGAGTCTCGCTGTTGTTACCCAGGCTGGAGTGCAGTAGCGTGATCTCGGCTCACCGCAACCTCCGCCTCCTGGGTTCAGGCAATTCTCCTGCCTCAGCCTCCCGAGTAGCTGGGATGACAGCCACGTGCCACCGTGCCCAGCTAATTTTTTGTGTTTTTAGTAGAGACTGGGTTTCACCATGTTGACCAGAATGGTCTCGATCTCTTGACCTCGTGATCCACCCATCTCGGCCTCCCAAAGTGCTGGGATTACAGGTGTGAGCCACCGCCCCCGGCTATTTTGATTTTTTTATTAGAAAGATGGTAAAATTGCTTACAGGATTTCTGTGCAATGGAGAACACGGACTGCGTGAGGTGTGGTAGTAGATAAAGTATGATTCATTCTGTCATATCTCATTGGCACAGAACAATTAATCCCTACAAAGAGAAAGCTCCAATTAAACCTGGGTTACATCTGGCTAAACCTAGAAAAATCTGGATGCTTTGTGCCTTCTAGATCAAACAGGTAATGTTATTTTGTGGGGGTTTTTGTTTGTTTTTGAGACAGGCTCTTCATCCGTCTTTCAGGCTGCAGTGCAGGGGTGTGATCACAGCTCACAGCAGCCTTGAACTCCTGGCCTGAAGGGATCGTCCCTCCTCAGCCTGCCAAGTAGCTGGGACTATAGGTGTGCGCCACCACACCCAGCAGACTTGTTTTTTATTTTTTGTAGAGATGGGGTTTCACCATGTTGCTCAGATTGGTCTTGAACTCCTGGGCTCAAATAATCCCCCGACTCAGCCTCCAAAAGTCCCGGAATTATAAGAATGAGCCCCCACGCCTGGCCAGAAACATTTCTTAAGAGAAAGAAAGACATGTTAATGAATCTAACATGCAGGCCGAATGGACTGAGACCTCCCAAGTGAGGTCAGCCTGGGGGACTCCTTTGGCCAACTAATGGGAGAAGCGCGTAACACTTAAACAAACAGCGAATGTGAAACCAGGACACGACGAGGCCAGCCCTAGATGGGAGGATCACCACGAGACAGCCAAGAATCCTGTGGAATCATCACTGGTGCCAAGGCCGGACGCCTTGGGAATAAGAAGAGCCTTCATGGAATTTATTTTTCAGATGGTGGACAAAAAAAAGAAGTGTGCTTGTGTGTGCACGAGAGAGACACAGAGAGAAAATAACTTTACACCACTTTAAAAAGACCAAACCAGAGTCTAAAATGTCCCCAGATTTAATACACACTCATTATACAACAGGCAGAGAAGCAGAAAGCCCAGAAAGCCAGAAACAGTAGCTTTACAGGGTTCTCAGCCATCCGCGCTGTTGAGATTTGGGGCCAGATATCCTTGGCCGTGGACAGCTCTGGGCTCTACAGTTCACCGAGCGACATCCCGGCCTCCCCCTACGGACCCCAGGAGGGCCCCCTCCTGACAAGTTGTGACAACCTAAAATGGCTCCAGACATTGCCAAATGCCTTCTGGGGGGCAAAGTCACCCCCAGTTGAAAAATGCTGCTTTAAAACACCCAGGACAAACATCTGGAAAAGGGATCATTAAGTAAATGTCTACTGAACCAACGTATTTCTAAAATCACGAGGGTGAGAGCTCAGCACCGAAACAGCAATGGCAGAATCCGCAGCGGGGACGTGAGCCAAGCGTGTGGTGTGACGCCCAGAACGCGTCTTCCTTCAACCACAAACTGAGACATCTGCTCCTTCAGGGACACTGCATGGTGGATTCTGCATCTCATACTACAAGGGAGAGGCAGTGAGAGATGACAGTTGCAGTGCTTTTTCTGGAGCGAATCTTCTGATAGCAAAATTGCCAAATATACAGTAGTATAGACTAATTGCACAAAATGTATTTTCCGAGATACTTTCTATTCTGTACGTCTCAAGGTGACATGAGCTCCAAGCCATGTCCCGGATGTGTCGAGGCACGTGTGTGCATGGCGCAGACTGCTCAAATGAGCCAAGCTGCATGGATAATCCTGGTCACTCTGTGGCCAAGTTGGAAAGGCCTGAAGGTTGCCCCAGCAGAGTTCACCCCAGAAGGCAAGACCTCTGGTCTCTTTAGGATGAAGAAAGGATGCACAGGAAGTGGCACACATTATGCTTACGTCACACACTTACTCACTACAGCGCAACCCCGAACACCCAGATGAAATCCATTTTCCCCAGGAAATGCTAGTTTGCAAAAGCAAACGATAACAACAAGATCCCTTACAAACCTCTTAGTAAGTTTTAACATGAAACTTTTTTTCCGACAAATCATTTCTGCTGTGGTCTTTTCTGGAAATAACTGTATGTTCTCAAAGTATCTCAGTAGACATCAAGACATCTCAACAACACTGCGCACTGGTAATGTATGCCAAACTCTCTGGGGCACTTCTAGAGTTTAAGGTAATGTGTGATGTGTTAATTCATTCATTGGTATGACATTCTCAGAAAATGGGCAGAAGCTGTGTGCTCCTTATACCTACGGAGAAGTTTTGCGTTTTAAGTAGTTTTTCCTAAGAGGCTGTAACAATTCACACTCCTCCATCAGTATCTAAGAGTCCTCAGGCCCTCCTTTCTGCAAAAACAGCTGCTTTATTCTGTCTTTTTAAAACCTCCCTGCAAGTCTTTTTTTTTTTGAGACGGAGTTTCGCTCCTGTTACCAGGCTGTAGTGCAATGACGCGATCTTGGCTCGCCACAACCTCCGCCTCCTGGGTTCAGGCAATTCTCCTGCCTCAGCCTCCTGAGTAGCTGGGACTACAGGCGCATGCCACCTAATTTTTTGTATTTTTAGTAGAGATGGGGTTTCACCATGTTGACCAAGATGGTCTCAATCTCTTGACCTCGTGATCCACCCACCTTGGCCTCCCAAAGTGCTGGAATTACAGGTGTGAGCCACCACGCCCGGCTTTTTTTTTTTTTAAGACAGGGGCTCACTCTGTTGCCCAGGCTGGAGTGCAGGGGCAATCTCAACTCACTGCAATCTCTGCCTCCCGGGTTCAAGCGCTTCTCCTGCCTCAGCCTCCCTAGCAGCTGGGATGACAGGTGTGTGCCACCACCCCCAGCTAGGGCAGGACACCTACTATTCTTTCACCGTGCATCTCCCTGCCTCCCAGACCACTTGGCAGGCTCCTCTGTGAATTCACTCTGCATGTCTCCTTCTCAATATTTCTTTTTCCTTATTTACTTATTTAGTTAGGGACAGGGTCTCACTCTGTTGCCCGTGCTGGAGGGCAGTGGCACAATCATAGCTCACTGCAGCCTCCGCCTCCTGAGCTCAAGAGATCCTCCCACCATGGCCTCTAGAGTAGCTGGGACTGTGAGCATGCACCACTGTGCCCAACAGTTTTTTAACTTGGTTGTACAGAAGTAGTCTTGGTATGCTGCCCAGGGTGGTCTCAAACTCCTGGGTTCCGGCAACTCCCGCCTCAGTCTCCCGGAACGCTGTGACTGCAGGTGTGAGCCACCGTGTCTGGCGGCCCTCATGTTTCCTATTGTGTTCTTTCCTCTCATCTTGACAGCAAAGCCCAAGAGAGCACGCATATTGAAAATACTAACCCCTTTTCTGTCTTTTGTCTTGCAAATATTTTTCTCTAAGAGCCACGGAACATTGGTTTTTAAATTTCTAGTTGTGGCAAACTTTTGTTATATAATCCTTTCAGATTTTTATAAAGTTAAATATATCTGACCTCTCTGGGCCTGGCTAAGACAGCCGCCTATGTCCTCGGATTATACATGTTGTTTCCAAGGATTGCTTGTTTGTTTTTTTGTGGGAGGAGGACAGAGTATTTTTTTAAAACAAAACAAAACAAAACAAAAACATTTAAGTGATCAAACCAAGTGATACTCATTTTCCTGTGTTGCAACCGGAGCGTTCAATGCTGTTTCTTCCTGACAGCCGACTGTGTCAATATTATGAACTAATTCTTTTCCCGTGGAACCTACCTGCCCACTCTGCTAGAGATCACATCATCTGAGTTGGGTTTATTAGGTTCTAGTCAACTACTTGACGTCTCTCATGTCAACCTCACACAGCATAGTACCGTATGTTGGATCAACACCACCACCAGCCTCAGCTGAGAGGAGTCTTCACATAACCTAACAAAGGTACCCACTCTGGGTGGAAGACGTCCAGAGGCAGGGCACTAGGGTAGCACACTGGGGAGGTCCTGTTCTGCTCTCTGCAAAGAGAGTGCCCGCCAGCGCTCCCCTTCCCCAGCCAGCCTGAGGTCCCACAGCCACCAGAAGGGCCTAGGCAGGATGCCCCAAAGCCTCAACAAACACCCATGCAGGTCATTTTTCATAGAAAAGGGGCTAATCGGCCGGGCGCGGTGGCTCACGCCTGTAATCCCAGCACTTTGGGAGGCCGAGGTGGGTGGATCACGAGGTCAAGAAATCGAGACCATCCTGGTCAACAAGATGAAACCCCGTCTCTACTAAAGATACAAAAATTAGCTGGGCATGGTGGTGTGTGCCTGTAGTCCCAGCTACTCGGGAGGCTGAGGCAGGAGAATTGCTTGAACCCAGGAGGCGGAGGTTGCGGTGAGCCGAGATCGCGCCATTGCACTCCAGCCTGGGTAACAACAGCGAGACTCCATCTCAAAAAAAAAAAAAAAAGAAAAACAAAAAAGAAAAGGGGCCAATCCCAGACTCATGTGGGTGGCAGATGTTCATGTAATTAAATAACCCTGCACACGCTCCCGGGGCGTTAGATGGCCGACTGCAGCCTCTGTGTGATATCCGGCCCCAAACCCCAAGCACTGGCCTGGGGAGGGTGAGGCCCGAGTTTAGAATTCAGATCTGAGAGCATCAGGTGCTCACTGCACCAGGTACCTCCAGAGTGTTGATTCGCCTCCGGGAGCTGTGTTTGGAGTTTCGATTGTGCTGCTTTGGGGTCCTCTCCCCTGCGAGGGCGGGGTCTCCTTGCTGACACCATCTTCACCTGCACAACTTCGCCTGCAGCCCCACTTCCAATATCCGGTAAGAAAAACGTTGCTCCTTTTCAGTCTTATTTTAAAAACCATCTTGGCTATTTAGAGGCATCATAAACTTTAAAGCCATTTTATTCAATTCCAAGAGAAGCCTCCAGATAGACATGCACGCTGCTCTTGGGAGAACGGGCACTGCAATCGTACCTGCTCTTCCCGCCCCGCCCAGGGCGCTGGGAGATGCTGCACTGCCTCGCGCGTGCTTACGCCCTTTAAAAAGATGTTGCCGCTTTCTTCATGAAGGTCCTGAGCCTCTTGTTAAGTTTACTCCCGAGTACTGTGCAGTTTTTGTTCCTATTTTTGTAGACCACCTTCTCCACTTCCCCTTCTAAGTACTCATTGTGCTCCCTGAGGGATTATAAGTAGTTCTCTGTAAGTGGCCACAGGTCTTCCCCAGCAGCTCCACTTCGCTGGGTGTGAGTTCTGTTCAAACCACCTTCTGCTCCCTGACTGCCAGGACCCTGCGGATGAATGGTTTCTATTTTGGTTAGCACAGCACGCTTCAGTCCGCTGTCTAGAGTGATGGCAGGTCCCTTTCTTAGAAAAGGTGAAGTGGCCTCCCAAGAGTGGTGAGCACAGAGCTTCCCCAAAACCTCCCTCAGGAGCAGGGGAAGATCAGGCCAGGGAACCAAGGTCTCCAGTCGCCTTTGCGTGCACAATTGACCCCCTTTCCACCGGAGGCCCCCAGCCCTCTGTAAGCCGAAGCTTTCTCCAAGATGCTGTGCTCTGTGGGACTCACCCCAGGGTTCTTTGACGCTGCAGCAGTGCTGTCCAGGGACCCAGGGAACCCAGGTCCTGCCCCAGATGCCCAGGGATACAGTAGCTACCTTGTTCAGGATGCGTATGGCAGGGAGAGAATGGTTTGGTCCAGAACACCATTTCCCCAGAGCCCCCCTGACTCCTCTAGATCAGAATTCTGAAGGTGAAAACGCTTCACTGATGATAAGGGCCCTCCCTCTTCTTTTTCATTATGAGGGGATTAAAAGCCGGACAGGCAGATTGATTTTCTCACTCATTGAGGGTGGCAGCCTGGGTCGAAGTCCTCAGATGTGCCTTTCCCTGAGGCTTCTCTCGAAACAACTTACTGAAAGCATTCACCTTCCCATCAGTCCCCGACCACCATCACCCTGCCCAGAGGCTGGCTTCTTCCTACCACGCAGAATCAGAAATCTCAAAAGCAACCTCTTTAATAAATAAATAAAAAGGGCCAAAACATCTCCAGAAATATCTCCAAAACACAGCACAGCATTTCTCCCTAATATATTTACTCCAAATAGCCCTAAATTGTAACAGGCTACAGAGTAGGGTCAGTGAAGGACCTTAAGCAAACACATACGGCCCATCTTGGAAGAGCCAGCCCTGGGAGTAGAGGAGACTTTAACATACGGGCCAAAACACACTAGGGAGACACGATTTCCTTGAGCATAGTGTGCAGGGACCTAAGACACCTCATTTGTTTGGCTAAAGACGGCACACTTCACACGCGTCTTCATTTTTGTGTTATCTCCGAGTGAGAACAGAAATGAATTGGCTACTTATACATTTTGATGGCGAACAGAATGCACTAAAATCTAAGTAGGTCTCAGATAAAAGTCGCTGTCATTAGTCAAACGAATACGGGTCGCGTTCCTCTCTGGCACTTCCTGGGTCCTCAGACTGGAGGGTGGCCTCTCTTACGGGGGAAGAACACGGGGAAAGGCTGAATCCATATGGGAAATACAAAGGCTGCACTGTTTTTTTTTCCCCCCAAAATTAAGTCTAGGGAATGCCAAACACTTTACAATTTGCTTTGTGAAAACAAGATCTCTCCTTAACTTTAAAGAAAGAAAAGAAAAAGTAAACTTGTAGTTCCCACAGTTCCCATCTTGAAATCAAAGATGGCAGGCACATCTGCCATTTATTTGGAATAGTCTTCCCAAGCCATTTATGTAATAATTACAGCCCCTTACAACCTTGAGAAAAACAGAGAAGTGTTCAACTTTCAGCACTTTTTATTTCCTAATGCAGAAATTATATATCCTTTTGGTCATGAATTGAACAAGCGATATTTTCATTCATTCCGTGTACTGCATCAAACAGCTACAATTACGCAGGTCCACATACGTGCAGGTTTTTTCTAATACAAGTTACGCCAAATGTGCCTGGCTCTCCTGCCTCCTGCACCACTCTGCCATCCTGACGGAGCAAGGTACTCCCCACTTCCTCCTCAGCACACTCAATGTCAAGCTGTTGAGGATGAGGATCTTCATGATGATCCACTTCCACATAATGCACCGGAAACAGATTCCCTGAGTCTGAAGATTTTCTTACCACGTTCTTTTCTCTAGCTTACTTTGTTGTAAGAATACAGTCTATAATACATCTAATGTACAAAACTATGTACGTGACTGCCTATGTGATCGGTAAGGCTTCTAGTCAACAGCAGACTGTCACTAGCTAAGTTTCGGGACTCAAAAGTCAAACGTGGATTTTCAACTATGCAGGGGGTTAGGGTCAGCATCTCTAAGTCCCGCATTGTTCAAAAGTCAGCTGCTTATTTACTTCTCTTCCTCTCCACATAAATGTTCACTCACTTTAAACCGTAATTCCTTCCCTTTCTCCGGAAACTGAAGGGCATGTATTTTTTTGCAGAAGCGTGGAGACCACACTTCTGACCTCAGCTTACCCAGGTGTTTCCATCAAATGGATGGGTCTCCACGGGGGTGCAGAGAGCAGCTTTGGAGGAGCAGTAGCAGAGCGCAAGCTGGAACGATGAGAAGCTCGTGGCTTTTAAGGAATGGCTGTGGTGGGTGAGACGAGGACACATCCCTCCCTCTCTTCTCCCCTGGTGGTATCCTTATGTGTCTAAAGCATCTGCTCCGGTGCCAATTAAGGCAAGACCTTGTTTTCAGGAAGCAAATTGTAATTGCCTCTGTCCTCCTGGGAGCGTCACTGGATGCTTGACCCTGTCCTGAGCACCCCGCCCCAGGCAGGTGGGGCAGCCAGCAGGGTGGTGCCCCTGCCAGCCGAGGAGCCTTCCTGCCCACCCTTCTGTGGCCAGGGGCTGGCTTCAGGCCACCTGTCTCTGTGTCCGGCCACAGGGGCCTCCCAGAGATACTAAAGTGAGCTTTGCTAGCTCAATGAATGAATGCTTTGAAAGTTCTTGTGACGACAGTCGAACACTCCCTGTGAAATAATACTTTTAAATGAAGTCACCATTTGCCAAATATTTTTAAAAGGAAAACACGTGGGGCTGGGTGTGGTGGCTCATGCCTGTAATCCAAGCACTTTGGGAGGCCAAGGCAGGTACATCACCTGAGGTGAAGAGTTCGAAACCAGCCTGGCCAACATGGTGAAACCCCATCTCTACTAAAAATACAAAATTAGCCAGACGCGATGGTGCACGCCTGTAGTCCCAGCTACTCGGGAGGCTGAGGCAGGAGAATTGCTTGCATACGGGAGGTGGAGGTTGCAGTGAGCTGAGATTGTGCCATTGCACTCCAGCCTGAAGGACAAGATTAAAACTCTATCTCGAAAAGGAAAAGCACATATGTATTGGTGACAGCCAGGACTCTGAAATAACTTACGTTCTGCAGCTGTTTGTCGTGGAGGTAAAGGTCGATTGAATGATTCCTTGAGGAAGAAAATAGTGGAATATACCAGTGGGGGAAAACCCAGTAAGCAAACGTGAAAGAATTTTTAAAGTTAAATCTGCCACATTTACTTTTCAAAGGTGACACATGTGTCACTGGCTGACAGAACAGCCCTCAAGATTTAACTGTTTCCATGCTGGATGTAAAACACGTCCTTAATTCTGCCATATGAAAACAGCATCGCAGTGAATCTTCCCTGTCCCTCGAGGTTGTCTTCCGGGTCTAAGGCTTGTTATTGCCGCATTTGTCTTTTGTGAAGGTCTCACCACAGTTTTACTGTCCTGCAGGGAATTTTAGACTAACAGCTGGCCCTGAATTAATGGCTACATGAGGAAGAGCAAGGAAGGACCCCTCAACACAGCCCACGACAGCTCTGAGGGAAGCAGCCTCCAGTGTACCTGGTTTTGCAGGTGTGAAAACAATTTTTTTTTTGCTTTTGGTTTTTTTTTGAGACAGCGTTTCACTCTTGTTGCCCAGGCTGGAGGGCAGTGGCATGATCTTGGCTCACTGTAGCCTCCGCCTCCCGGGTTCACATGATTCTCCCGCCTCAGCCTCCCAAGTAGCTGGGACTACAGGCGTGTGTCACCACACCCGGCTAATTTTTTTGTTATTTGTAGTGGGGACAGGATTTCACCGTGATGGCCAGGATGGTCTCCATCTCCTGACCTCGTGATACACTTGCCTCGGCCTCCCAAAGTGCTGGGATTGCAGGCGTGAGCCACCGCACCAGCCTAAACCCTTCATTTTTATTGATTTTTTTCTTCATCTTGCTAAAATCTCAAACTCACTCATGCCTCCACATGTGTCGTATGTGCCTGAGAATAGTGCTGTTCCCCACAGAGGGGCTGGGAAGGCGGGAAGGCATCCGCACTCCTGCATTTAATCTCTGCTCGCTGGCAACGCACTGCAGCTTGAGCATGTAAAGATCCGGAAACACGTGACTTTGTGTCTCAGGATCTTTACATGCGGGGAAGGGACTGGAGACACCGAGCCTGCTTCCCGCACCTCTATTCTCAGTTCCAGCTCTGTCACCCATGGGGAAGTGGCTGGCCCTGGTGGTCGTGGGTCCCGAGTCACCCAAGCTGGGGAGCTACAAGCGCTTCTGGAAAATGTCGGACTTGCATGGTGAACCATCCAAATGTAACAAAGTCATTAAAAAAAAATGCTAGAACGTTCATTTTGGAACATTCATGCCTGTCCCTGGTCACCGAGAGGGAGGACATCTCCGCTAGTCACCTACCAAGACCAAGCTGGAGGTACCCGTACCGCTGGCAGTCACCACTGCTTAGCAGCAGTTCAGCCCCAGCCCGAGGCTCTCATGGTTCCTCAGGAATGGGCATCTAAGTGTTGAACTGCTTATTTTCAAAGTGTGGCAATGCCACTGGCGCTCTGGGCATGGGGACTGTCTGCAGAAGTTGAAAACACACACGGACGAAAGCCGGTCAAGGAAAACGGTAGCCAAACTAAAGTCGGTTACGTGTCCTGCAGGGCCTTACCTCATTCCTGCCTACGACAGGCACAAGATCAACAAGGCCTGTTTGTACTGCAGTCTGAAAAACGAGCCAGCACAGCCTTGCGCCGGACCAGGCGCCCAGGGCTGCCCAGGTTCTGAAAGTGAAAGCCTTTCATGGAAAATAGCACTCCTGGGATTCCAGCACGAGGAATCGAGGTGGTTAGTGACTTGTTTTCAGAGCCAGGAAGGTGAGGGGCAGCCAAGACCCAAACACCATCAGTCACATCTGACATCTAAGAGGAGGGCAGCCGACGTCCTCCAGCGTAACCACGGCCTTACAAAGGCACACTGATTGGAGAGTCAGCCGAAGCCTGGCTTTGCAGACAATGAAAGCAGCACTGGAAGGAGGCGGAGGGGTCGTGCTGTGTGGCAGGGGTCCCCAAGATGACCTCAAGGGCAACTTGGCAGGAATTTCACTTCCTTGGATTAAAGCCCAAGAACAGCCTTAAGTTCCCAGAAAAAATAGCAACATAGGTCCTGGATGGTTCAGCACAGCGGCGGGGGACACAAAAGGGAGGGGGAAGTCAGTATCTGGGACAGTGCCTGGGCCCAGAAGGCGGCGGCTGGGATGTCCCGGGCAGAAACGGACCTCCTTGGGCTCCAGCAGGCTCTTCACCGATAAGGGAGCTGGGGTGAGTGAGAGGGAGAAGGAGGCTAGAGGTCAAACCTGCTTCCTGCCCAGTTCTTGGCCATCAAGGGAGTGAAAGCTTCCCAAAGACATAAGGCAGAGCTGGGGGAAGAAAGGAGCGAGGGGTGGGAATGAGGACAGAGACAAAACAAATGTCATGGAACATTCTAGAAGCCTTCCAGTGCCTTCCCTGCATGGAAATTGCACACGGGGTGTCCCTCCTGGCTTCTGGGGACAGCCCGTCCAGCACAGTTCCTGTTAGAGGCATGCACACTCCTCTCTACTATTTTGTAAATGTTCGTAGCAAGTTGACCAGTGCATAGGGGGACATGATCTGAGTTTACAAGAAGGAAATGAAAAACCACTTGTGAGGCTGTGGGGAGAAAACGCTGGAACCCCAGAGACACCACAGGCATCAGGAGTCCAGGGACCACGCATGGTGGTTTATCAGAGGCAAGGAGACCAAGGTCTGACCCAGCCTGACCTCCTGGCGCTTCCTCGTCCAGCTGGATGTGGGCTTGTCCTCCCACCGTGCAGCTGTCCAAGCTGGCTGCACCTGCACGAACTGCTCTCCATTCTGCAAGATCCGACACGGCTCGGACCTACCTTGATGGCAGAGGAAACTGAGACACATGGCTGGAAGCTGCCAGTGGGCAGAGCACCCCAGCCCCCGCTGGTGCAGAGCACCACGGAGAGACCGCTGTGGTCTCACCCAGCACACACCCCCTGTTCCACCCCACACGGCGCAAACATGGTCCCCTGAAATGGAGTGAACATTTATAGCGGCAAAGATGGCAGCCAGGGTGTGGGTCTGGCACGCTAAAAAACTGATGCCTGGGAGTTTGACCTTAGTTTCTGACTTTTCTCTGGTGAAGAGCACAGTATCAATCACACTTAAAAATAACAAGTCAGGAAACAGGAACCTCTCACTCAGATTCTCACCCTGTTAAAAAGACTCTGAAGTTTGGACATCATGACCTGTACTAAGTACAAAGCTCTATTTGTTTCTACTTTGTATCAGAGTGTTATGTTCTGTGGTCGCTACACAATCACTTTGAGGAAACATTACTATAAAAATAAATACGTTTCTTTTTTTTCATTCAAAGCGAGGGAAAATAACAAGGGCGCCCTCAGTACACCCATAAACCTTTTCCAAGAACACTCACATTTGTTCCTGAGCCGGTAAGAATGCTTTGCTGATGCTATCGAAGTCCTTTAATTTATCTACAATCCGCCTGACTTAAACACAGAGGAAAAAATACTCATTTTGTTCTACTTTAAATTAAAACAAGCTATTTTTTTTTGTTTTTACTGCTTCTCTCTGAACGCAGGGGAATACAGTATTCCAAAACATTGCATGATTATTCTCTTGGCTGTGGAACGGAGGCCAAGCACACTATTGATCTCTGAGTGGGATTTTTAAAAGACAAAGTGTAATTTCGTTCTTGAAAGTAATTATAAACCTCTACTTCTCACCGAGATAGAATACAAGTGCAGGATTTACCCTTCTGCACCAAATAAGTAAGATACACATATTAAAAATGATTTTTAGGCAGCAGGAATTGAAGGACAATGATCCTCTAATAAGGTAAAGCAAGGTGAGCTCTCTGTCCCAGTTCATCGTCGGAGGAGCCAGGCAGAGCCTGCGGACACCCTGAATGGAGCCCCATGGAGACCTGGCAGCTGACGCTTGCAAGGCAGTGTTCCAGAAGGAGAGCTCTAGTTGTCTCTGGAGGGTACCGCTTGAGACTGCGGCTGAGGCTTGATCAGTACATGCGAGGAGATGCCCCCACAGACAGGGAAAGACCCACCGGTAAAAAGCAAAGGCAAGTTTCTCTGGAGCTCACCAAGATCCATGAAGAGTCTTTGCTCTTACCAGTCAAGGTGGAAATTCACAGGCCATCAGGTAGAGTAATCCAGTGGGTACCATCTCAGAGGTGCGGAGGCTGCCTGATTAAAAGCTGCTTTCATCCCAACTAAGGAAGGTTCAAAGCAGGGCCCACCTGTTCCCAGTAACGTCTCTGCATCTTCGAACAAAGCTCAAGAATAGTTATATGAACCTAAAAATGTCCAGCACTTTATAAGGTGAAATTCACAATGTCAGATTTCTCATGAAAAAAATCAGGCATGCAAAGAAACAGAAAAACACAACCTACAATAAGGATAACTATCAATCAATAGAAAAAGATCCAGGAACAGCAGTGATGATAAAAGAAAGAGACAGCAGATAAAACACTTGTGAAATATCCCTGTGTCCAAGAAGCTAGAGGAAGGATTACGTTACATAGAGACATGGAATGGATTAAAAATATAATTTTTTAAGATACAAATTGAACTTCTAGAGTTGAAAACTACAATGTCTCAGATGAAAAACCCACTGATGGGATTAATAACAGATTAGACATCATAAAAGAAAAAAAAAAGGCTGGGTACAGTGGCTCATGCCTGTAATCCCAATACTTTGGGAGGCCGAGGCAGGCAGATCACGAGGTCAGGAGATCGAGACCATCCTGGCCAACATGGTGAAACTCCGTCTCTTCTAAAAATACAAAAATTAGCTGGGTGTGGTGGTGTGCACCTGTAATCCCAGCTACTCGGGAGGCTGAGGCAGGAGAATCGCTTGAACCTGGGAGGCAGAGGTTGCAGTGAGCCGAGATCGCACCACTGCACTCCAGCCTGGTGAGAGAGCAAGACTTCAACTACAAAAAAAAAAAAAAAGTTAATGAACTTAAAGACAAAGCAAGAGAAACTATTCAATATGAAACAGATTTTTTTTAAAGATAAGGAAATGAAAGTGCATCAGTAATCTATGGGACACCTTCTAGCAGCCTAATCTAGCTGTAACTCAAGTTTGCGGGGGGCGGGGGCGATGACAGAGAAAAATAGTCAAACAAATAATAAAGACTTAAACATAAGACCAGGCACCATAAAAACCCTAGAAGAAAATCTAGGCAAAACCATTCAGGACATAGGAGTAGGCAAGGACTTCATGACCAAAACACCAAAAGCATTGGCAACAAAAGCCAAAATAGACAAATGGGACCTAATCAAACTCCACAGCTTCTGCACGGCAAAAGAAACAGTCACTAGAGTGAAT
>CM052653.1:144522139-144532445 GCA_028533165.1 Leontopithecus rosalia
CAATATCTCTCTCATTGCTTGATTTCCTTCCTTCCCTCCCTCCCTCCCTTCCTCCCTTCCTCCCTTCATTCCTTCCTTCATCCCTTCCTTCCTCCCTCCCTTCCTCCTTCCCTCCCTTCCAGCCTTCCTCCCTTCCCCCCCAAAAAAAAATTTTAGCTACTCTATATAATATACTATCTATAATGCAATTTTTTTTCTCTCTCTTTTTTTCTTGAGATGGAGTCTTACGCTGTCCTCCAGGCTGGAGTGCAATGGTACAATTTTGGCTCAAACAATGTATAAAAGTCCACAGAGTTGCTCTTTATAGGAGATATTCCTAATGTAAGTTAAATCTAAAGTAAGTTTGTAATATGAAAAAATAAGACAAACATACAGGAAAACAAAACTTAGTAAGTTAATAACAAAAGGTAGTAAGTTAATATTAAACAAGTATTTTTAGAAAACTACAAAACATTAATGAAATAAATTGTAGATGACACAAACATATGGAAAACTTTCCATGTTCCATGCTCATGGATCGGAAGAATTAACATCATTAAAATGATCATACTGCCCAAAGCAATCTACAGATTCAAAGCAATCCTCATCAAAATACCAATGTCACTTTTCACAAAGTTAGAATAAAACTCTCCTAAAATTCATATGGAACCAAAAATGAGCCTGAATAGCCAAAGCAGTGCTAAGCAAAAAGAACAAAGCTGGGGCATCACATTAATTGACTTCAAATTATACCTCAAGGCTATATTAACCAAAACAGCATGATATTGGTGCAAAAATAGACACACGGACCAATGGAACGGAAGAGAACACTGATACATCCAACTTATCTCACAAAGTCGGCAAAAAATGTATCACTGGAATAAAAGACACCATTTTCAATAAATGGTGCTGGGGAAATTGGATTGGTATATGCAGAAGAATGAAACTGGACCCATCTCTCACTGTATAAAAAAATCAACTCAAGATAGATTAAAGACTTAACTGTAAGACCTGAAATATAAAAGTACTAGAGGGAACCATGGACACTGGTCTAGGCAAAGAATTCACGACAAAGACCTCAAAAGCACAAGCAACAGCAAAAGAAATACACAAATAGGACTTCAACTAAAAAAGCTTCTGCACAGCAAAAGAAATAATCAACAGAGTGAAGAGACACTCTGCAGCATAAGAGAAGACATTTGCAAACTATGCAGCTGACAGGATGAACATCCAGAATTCACAACAAAACTGCAACAAATTTACAAAAACCAAAACCAAATAACTCCATTAAAAAGTGGGCAAAGAACATGAATAGACATTTTTCAAACCAAGACATATACATGGCCAAAAAGCAAATGAAAAATGCTCCACATCGCTAATGGTCAAAGAAATGCAAATTGAAACCTCAGTGAAATATCACCCAACAGCAGTCAGAATGGGAGGTACTAAAAAGTTAGCCAGTAACAGATGCCGGTGAGAATGTGGAGAAAAGGGCACACTAACACTGTGGTGGAAATGTCCATTCATACGGCTCTATGGAAAACAATGAGATTTCTCACGGAACCAGAATGGAACTCCCATTTGACCCAGCAGTCCCACTACTGAGTATCTACCCAAATGCAAAAGAAATTCATTGTATCAAAAAGACACCTGCATCTGCATTTTATCACTGCACTATTCACAACAGCAAAGACTTGGAATCAACCTAAGTGTCCATCAGTGGATGACTGGATGAAGAAACTCTGGCCTCTACACACTGGAATACTACTCAGTCACAAAAAAGAATAGAACCATGTCTTTTGCAGCAACATGGATGGAGCTGGAGGCCGTTATCTCAAGTGAAACAACTAAGAAACAGAAAGTAGAATACCGCATATTCTTCCTTATCATGGCAGCTACTAATGTGAACACAAGGACAGAGGGTGTAATATGTCAGCACTGGAGACTTGAAGAGTCAGAGGGTGGGAGTGGTGAGGGCCGAGAAGTTACTTAGTGTACATTATACACATGTGATAGGTACACTAAAGCCCAGACTTCGCCCCTAGGCAAAATACACTTGTACCCCTTAAATTTATACAAATTTTTAAACATTTAAAAATTAAAAGTGGTACTAAAAGAATACATTGTATTATAGATGTAAATAGAAATACATATAAATAAAAATATGCAGAACCATAGGATCATAATTTTAAAGGTTCAATAAATAAGCCAGCTTCACATGAACCATATGCATCAGTAAAAAGTAGCTCAAAAATCTGGGAAAAGGGGTTTGTCCACAGAAGGCAGGTCCATTCACCGTAACACGAAAATTACAAAAGTGAAAGAACTAAATTTCAACATTAATGGACAGAATCTCTGCGGAGAAAATGGCAGAGACAGGACCTACCATGTCTTACACAGAAGCAGAGTACACCATACTAACGTGGGTTCTCCTGACACAAGAGCAATCCCAGCGAAAACCCCAAGGTCGGGAGGGGAACTGACAGTAATTCTAAAACTTACATGGAAAAGTAAATAGGTGAAAATACACAAGAAAATAATCTTGGAGGTGGGTTTTCACCACTATGTTGAAATATTTATAAATGTTCAGCATAGAGTGCAAGGTAATGGGAGTGGGGAAAATATTTTTAAGAGTACAATAAAAGTAGGATTTTACATTGGTGAAGAAGAGAAAATTCAAAAATGCTGCCTGGGAAAATTTATTATATGAGGGATAAACTACACCCAAATAGAATACACATTTAAAACTTTCAGATAAATTAAACCATAAAACCAGAAGGTGAACAGAAATAAATGTAGGTGAATATTTGCCTATTTCAGGGTTTGAAAGAACTTTTTAAGTTAAAAAGTACTTAAAAGGAAAAAGGTTGATATATTGGAAGACATGAGTTTTCAACTTTATGTGTCAAAAACACTCTAAACAAAATGGAAAGTAATGATAAATTGGGAAAAATACTTGACATAAAAATTAATACACATTATTGTCGTATCAATATATTTTATAAACGTTTAAGTTTTAAAGAAAACCTTAATTTTTAGAAAAACTGGCAGAGAAACAAGCTATTTAAAGAAAAAACAGGCTGGGCACGATGGCTCATGTCTATAATCCCAGCACATTGGGAAGCCAAGGCAGGAGGATCCTTTGACCCCAGGGGTTCAAGACCAGCCTGGGCTATATAGGTAGACCCCTACAAAAAAATTTAATTATCTGGGTGTCATGGCATGAGCCTGTGGTCCCAACTACTCAGGAAGCTGAGTGGGAGGATCACTTGAGCCTGGGAGGTAGAGGCTGCAGCGAGCTGTGTTCTTACCACTGCATTCCAGCCTGGGCAACAGAGTGAGACCCTGTCTAAAAAAAAAAAAAAATGCATATAGTTAGTGACCTTAAAGAAACAATGTTGAATCGTAGCTATCCAACAGATAAAAACTGGAAACAAAGATGCCATTTTTGCCTGCCTTAAGGGAAACATGAAATTTAAGGCCCAGCATCAGTGAGAGTGGGAGGCCTCTCTGGGTGAGCATTTCAACTTCGGCATTCAATATTAGAAGCAGCTTTGCTTGAGATCAGCAGAAGAGTCCACAAGTTTGTCTACAAGGATCTATGCTGAGGTCAAAACAAATAATCAAGTCAGTGGTCACAATCTTCAGAGCAGAAATGCTGTAGTCTTTGGAAATCATACTTTTGCAGAATATTCTACGGCACAGGATACATAATATTGATGTGAGAAACAGAGGATACAGAACTTCAGCGTCGCCAAATTGCTAACAGCTCTGAATGGCAAAGCAGCCTGCAAATGATGCTGTTTTCTTCCACATTACTCTGTGTTCCAAATGACCTATAGGAAACACAGCATACCTTTCAGAATCATAAAAATTCTGCCAACCCTCCGGTATGGGATCCTGTGGGAAACTGGTTCCAGGAGTCCCCTACCAAAATTCACAGATGTTGAAGTTTCTGATCCAAAATGGCACAGTGTTTGCATGTAATCTGTACACATCCTCCTGTATGCTTTCAAGCATCTCCAGATGCGTATAATACCTAATACGATAGAAATGTCATGTAAATAGTTGTTATACCGTATTGTTTAGAGAATGAGGACGAAGAAAATTTTTTTTCTTTCTGATTTTTGTCTTTAATATTTTTGGATTTGAATCCAGGGACGCAGAACCCATGGATACGGAGGGCTGGCTGTATGTGTTATTTACAAAGGTATGTTGTATGATGCTAAGCTGTTATGTAGTACTTCTGAAAACACAAATAATGATGAATAATAACCTATGTGTTTTCAGTATTCCATTAACATTCTAGCGTGGATATGTAACTTTGGGACAGGTGTGAATTTTATTGATCTGACCTATGCTTCCCCCCCCCCCCGCCACTGCCCCATTTCCACTGACCTAATGATCAGGTGGCAGGCAGGCCACAGGGTCCTGACACAACTTTGCCTATTTCACGATAAGGCCAGAAGAGGCAAGTAATACTCCCAATATACAGAGGAGCACAGGGCTTACGTCTCCTGCCCAAATTGACACAACAAGCTTCTAAGTAAAGCAGAAATGAAACCCCGTCTGTCTCACTCCAAAGACAAACCTAATCACCTACCCTCTGTACCCCTCTCTCACACACATAGAACCTACTGTGTAGAAAATGTTCTTAGAGAGAATTCCCTTACAGGTAATTATTTCCACTCACCTTTTCTACCTTACACAAAGCAGTGTATCACCAATTCACAGATGAATAAATGCTTAACTGAGGTAAGTCAAAGTTTTAGCCAAATAGAATTGCTAATGCCAACCTCCAATAAAAACAAGTTCGATTCCTATGTCATGTTTTTCCTTAGACTTTCCATCCAGGATTGTAAATTCTACCTTCGCTAAATTATGAGTCATTTAACCTAAATAAGAATTTTTTTTTCAAGGACATGAAAAATAAGAACTACAGATGCTTCCACAATGTGCAAACTTTCAGAAATTCACTGTTTAAAGAAGTAACTTTTTAAAATTAAAAAAATTTTGTTTTTGAAAAACATCTCAAGAGTGAAACAGAAATTGGGGTTTGAGCTTGGAAAGTGCAGAATGTTTTTAAATTAACAGAGAGTTTCATATTTTTAAAAATCTGACTTCAATGGTATGGCCAATGGCATTAGCAACAGAAAAAACTTCTTCTGCATCTCAATTACACATTAGTAACAATATCGGTAATCATAGTACAGACAATTATTCAGCTCGTATGGTTTACAGGGAACATTCACACAGAACCTCATTGAATTCATACATTTTCAGAAGAGTCGCAGTACATCCATTTAATGGAGGATAAAACCGAGACCAGAAAAACCAAGTGGAGTACCCAAGCTTAAATAACAGCAGAAAACCTGAGGACTTCCCGAGGTGCCCTTCTGTGGGGTCAGTGCCTTACACAGGCACTCCTCCTGCTTTGGGGTCAGATATCCACTATGTTGTATTTCAAATGCTAACAGATAAGTGACTGGACCAAACTGCTTCCAAATAGAAGTTTCCCAAGGAAGTTACTGCACAATTTATCCGCAGTACCAAAAGCATTACTTGAATGAATGCAAACTATTGTGGATCTTTAATTTCTACAAGACAAATAAGTTTTCGTGGCATAATATTGCTCACAACCAAAATGTTCTAATACATTTCTTATTTATTTATTTACTTTTTTTTTTGAGACGGAGTTTCACTCTTGTTACCCAGACTGGAGTGCAATGGCGCGATCTCGGCTCACCGCAACCTCCGCCTCCTGGGTTCAGGCAATTCTCCTGCCTCAGCCTCCTGAGTAGCTGGGATTACAGGCACGAGCCACCATGCCCAGCTAATTTTTGTATTTTTAGTAGAGACGGGGTTTCACCATGTTGACCAGGATGGTCTCGATCTCTTGACCTCGTGATCCACCCACGTCGGCCTCCCAAAGTGACAAATTTATTCTTGACATTACAGCTTTAACAATAACCATGTAGTAGTAAGCAAACTTCAAGCTAACACATTTCCCAATCCATTACTAACCAAAATAGTGACTTACTTTCCTATGCATGGGCGGTTGGCAAACTATTTCTGTAAGCAGCCGGAGAGCAAACCACTCAGGCTGTGCAGGTCACGCGTGTTCTTTTACACCTCTGCTCCTCTGCCACCACAGCATGGATGCAGCTGCGGACAGTGTGTTAGCAGAAGAGCATGGCTGTATGCCAGTAAGACTGGATTTAGGAAAATGCGGGCTGGAGTTTGCCAATCCCTACCATTTACTAAAAATTTGCTACAAGGCAAACTTATTTGTGTATGAACACAGCATTTATAGATAACACTTCCTACTATCAAAGAGAAAAAAAATTCACGTAACACAGTAATTGAATAAAACATTTCTCAGCCTGGCGAGGTGGCTCATGTTTGTAATCCCAGCACTTTGAGAGGCCATCGCAGGAGGATCACTTAAGCCCAGGAGTTCCAGACTAGACTGGACAACACAATGAGACTGCTATTAAAAAATACAACATGGACAGGTGCGGTGGCTCATGCCTGTAATCCCAGCACTTTGGGAGGAAAAGGCAGGCGGATCACCTGAGTTAGGGAGTTTGAGACCAGTCTGACCAACATGGAGAAACCCCATCTCTACTAAAAATGCAAAAATTAGCTGGGCATGGTGGCGCGTGCCTGTAATCCCAGCTACTCAGGAGGCTGAGGCAGGAGAATTGCCTGAACCCAGGAGGTGGAGGTTGCAGTGAGCCGAGACTGCACCATTGCACTCCAGTCTGGGTAACAAGAGCGAAACTCTGTCTCAAAAAAAAAAAAAAAATTAGCCAGGCGTGGTGGCACATGCCTGTAATCCCAGCTACTCAGGAGGCTGAGGCAGGAGAATCACTCAAACATAGGAGACAGAGGTTGTGGTGAGCCGTGAACACACTATGCACTCCAGCCTGGGCCCCAAGAGTAAACTCGGTATCAAAAAAATATATACAACAAAATTGCTGGGTGTGGTGGTGTGTGCTTGTGTTCCCAGCTTCCAGGGACACTGAAGCAGAAGGATCAGGCTGTAGTGAGCCACAGTCACACCATAGCACTCCAGCCTAGACAAGGGGCAAGACTCTGTCTCAAAAAAAGAAAAAAAAGAGAAACATTTCTCAACTCATTCTCCTTTCTTAACGTTTTTAACATTCTCACTTTTTCTTTTTGCATTTTAAAAAAACACGTTTACTATCCTATGTTTAGGAATTCAAAGAAAATGGTGGAGAAAAGGCATCCAAAAACTCTCTCCTTCATAAAAGCAGTGAGAAAGAACAATGGCAAAATATTCTCAAAATTACCTTTTTTCAGGTCCCTGAAAATTAATCAAATACTAGCAATAATAATTTTCTTGAATAATTTATTCAAGAAAAGCGGCTGAAACTCAGTAAGAACAGTGAGCTCTGTAGCATTCTACCTCTCCCTATTTCCTATTCTCCTCACTTCAGCTCCAGGGAAGCCTTTAAAACCGGCCACTGGGTCAGGTGCTGCGGTTCATGCCTGAAATCCCAGCGCTTTGGGAGGCTGAGGCAGGAGGTTCTCTTGAGCCCAGGAGTCTGAGGGTACAGTGAGCACCACTGCACTTCAGCCTGGGCAGCAGAACGACACCCCGACTCTGGGAAAAACAAAAGAAAACAAAAAACCAGCCCTGAAGGGCAAACTACAAGGTTGGGGCTCCTCCAAAGCCCATACCACAGAACTATCATTAGCTGACCAGGCTGCTTGTCCCTGGAAAATCCCATTCAGACGTCTGACTTGGAACTCACGCATTAGGGAAAGTCTTTTCACTGGATGTTGGTCAAGTGAGAGGCAGTTATTTAGGACATCTGAGATGGCCGCTGTGAGGTGAGGCAAACAACAAACTCACCAAAATCTCAAAAAGAAAGCCTGAGAAGTGAGATAGGAACAGAGGACTTTGAAACTCCAACGTATTCCTGGAAATCTACACGGCCGTGCCCATGTGTAGGAATATGCGCATGCTCAGAGCTATGCCCACACTCAGAAGGGACATGAGAGGGCCATGAGCCCTCACCTCTGGCAGACACGAGGTTCTGCACGAGCAGGAATGAAGGCTGCGACAGAGGTCCCTGCCTGGCTGAGAGTTGAAGGTGTGCCCCATAGGTGCACATGTAAAACCAGCAAAGATTAGGAGGCTCTGTCCATCATTTTCTGATCTCTAAGATAATCAAACACAGGCCTCAGTGGCTACTGAAGACAAAGAACACAGAACTTAGAGATTTGGTTCATAAAAGTCAAGAAACAAACAACGTCAACAAACAGTAACAACAAACCCTGGAGAGAAAATAAAAACTCAATTTCCAAAGTTTCCACCTTATTTTAAATGTTATTTTCAACAACAACAAATTATTAGACATGAAAATAAGCAGGAAAATATAGCCCATGTAATTGTCCCCAGGCAAGCTCAGATGTTGGAATTACCAGGAAAAATAAGTATTTCCAAAGAATTAAAGAAAATCATTCTGCAAAAGTATGATAATAATGTCTTACCAAAGAGAATATCAATGAAGGGATAGATATTGCAAAAAAGAAGCAAGTACAAATTCTGGAGTTAAAAAGTACAATAAATGAAATAAAAATTTGAAGTTCTCAACAGCAGATTTCTGAGCAAACAAAAAATAATCAGCAAACTTGAAAATAGGTCAATTGAGATCATTCAGTATGAGAAACAGAAAGAAAAACAAATGAGGAAGTAACAACAGTCTGAGTCCTGTAGGACATCATCAGCAAACAGAGGCATGAATAATGCGAGTCCCAGAAAGAAAAAAGACAAACCAAAAGAAGAAAGTACAGTTGAAAAAATAACGGCTGGGTTGGGCACGGTGGCTCGTGCCTGTAATCCCAGCACTTTGAGAGGTCTACGTGGGTGCATTGCTTGAGCTCATGAGTTTGAGAGCAGCCTGAACAACATGGCAAAATCCCATCTCTACGATATAAAAATACAAAAATCAGCTGGGTGCAAGGGTGTACCTGTAGTCCCAGCTACTCAGAGGCTGAGGTGGGAAGATGGCTTGAGCCCAAGAGGTGGAAGTTGCAGTGAGCTAAGATTGCACCACTGCACTCCAGCCTGGACAATAGGGTCAGATCTTGTCTCAAAAAGTGGGATCACCTGAGGTCAGGAGTTCAAGGTCAGCCTGGCCAACATGGTAAAACCCCATCTCTGCTAAAAATGCAAAAATTAGCTGGGTGTGGTGGTGCATACCTGTAATCTCAGCTACTCAGAAGGCCAAAGTATGAGAATCATTTGAACCCAGCAGGCAGAGGTTGCAGTGAGCCAAGATGGTGCCACTGCACTCCAGCCTGGGCAAGAGTGAGAATCTGTCTCAAAAAAAAAAAAGTAATAAAAATAATGATGATAGTGATAATGGCTAAGAACTTCCCAAACCTGATGAAATTCATTAATCTACACATGTAACAAGCTAAATAAAGAATTCCTAGTTAGAGAAACTCAAAAGAGATCTAAGCTTATACACATCATAATCAAACTGTCAAAAGTCCAAAACCCTACGTTCAGTAATGAACAGAGAGAATCTAGAAAAAAAGAGAGAGAAAGGTGATGCACCGTGTACAAGGGACCTTCAGCAAGTTTAACAGCTGACTTCCGATGGGAAATCATGAAGGACCAACGGAGTCGGGTGACGCCTTCAAAGTGCTAAAATGAAAGACTGTCAGCCACTAATTCTATATTCAGCAAAACTACTCAAAATACATAGTTTACTTATCTGAAATTGGACATTCCAGATGAACGAAAACAGAATTCACCACTAGCAGACCTCTCTCCTACAAGAAATAATAAACAGAGTCTTTCAGACTGAAATGAAAGCACACTAGACAGTAAGCTGAATAGACCTGAAGAAAGAGAGCACCAGTAAAAGTATCTATTAAATAAACATAAAATATAAATGTAGTTTTGCTTTGTAACTCTTTCTTCCCCTTGATCTGAAAGACATAAAGCAACTCTTACAAATCTATGCTGACGGGCATACAAGGTATGAAGACTGACAGGAAATGACAGCACCAGCACAATGGAGGGAGCTGTATGTGAGCAAAGTTCTCACAGCACTGTAATGAAGGTGGCATTAATGTGACCTACATTGCTTGAAATCAAGCAGCTCATTGAAACCCACAAGGTGATTACTAAGAAAATAACTCTAAAAGGAATAAAATAAATGACAAGGAGCTAAAAATGGCACATGAGAAAATATCTATTTAATAAAAGAGGTGGCAGTAATGAGTAGACGACAAATTAAAAATACACAGGACATAATGACTGCAAATAGCAACATGGCAGAAA
>CM052653.1:144532545-144544087 GCA_028533165.1 Leontopithecus rosalia
CCATTGCACTCCAGCCTGGGTAACAAGAGCGAAACTCCATCTCAAAAAAAAAAAAAAAAAAAAAGACAGAACTGACAGAATAGTTTTTTTAAAAAAGCACAGTCCATCTACATGTGATCTGTAAGAGACACCCTTTAGATTAAAAAGTACAAACAGGTTGAAAGTCAAAGGATGAAAAAAGTGATAGTGTGCAAAAAGTAACCAAAAGCGAGCAGGATTGGCTACATGAGTATCAGAAAACAATTGCCTTTAACACAAAAAAACGATACTATAAAGAAAGACATTTATAACAGAAAAGGGTCGATCCCATCAGGAAGACATAACAGTTACAAATGGAACTAACAATAAATTCCCAAAACAACTAAAACAGAAAAGGACAGAACTGAAAGACGAAATAGACAATTTAACAATAACAGAGAATCCAGTGCTCCACTTTCAATGATAAATAGAACTAGCAGAAATCAACAAGGAAACAAAAGACTTGTACATTATAAATGAAGTAGACCTGACAGACAACTGTTGGATACTCTGCCCAAGAGCAGAATAAACGTTCTTCTCAAGGGCATGTGGCATGTCCCGTCGTATCAGACCACAAGCTAAGCCATACAACAAACCTCAATAGGTACAAAGGATGGATACCATACTAAGTAGGCTCTTGGAATGAGCTTAGAAATGAAATAACTGAAGCAAATTTGAGAAATACAAACATACAGGGACATTAGACAAAGCACTCATAAGTGACCAACGGATCAAGGAGAAAATCACAGGGGAAATTAGGAAATACTTTGAGATGAACAGGAACAAAAACGCAGGACACTAAAGCATACAGGATGCAGCTAAAGCAGGACTTAGAGGGAAATTCAACATCCCATATTTAATGTCACTTGTATTGCTGTATCCAGTCATAAGCGTTTCCATGTAACTAGAAAGTATTTTTTTTCTTTTTGAGACGGAGTTTCGCTCCTGTTACCCAGGCTGGAGCGCAATGGCACCATCTCGGCTCACCGCAACCTCCGCCTCCTGGGTTCAGGCAATTCTCCTGCCTCAGCCTCCTGAGTAGCTGGGATTACAGGCATGTGCCACCATGCGCAGCTATTTTTTGTATTTTTTTAGAGACGGGGTTTCACCATGTTGACCTGGATGGTCTCGATCTCTTGACCTCGCGATCCACCTACCTCAGCCACCCAAAGTGCTGAGATTACAGGCGTGAGCCACCATGCCCGGCCCGAAAGTATTTAAAAATATGATTTAATACACAGTATTCCAGAAAATGAACTGTGACATCTAATTACCACATGGATTTGGCAGCATTCATGCTGTGCTCTGCATGTGCTGTTGTAAAAACTGACTATCCCTGGGCACTTCCATCTTTGACTGCGTTATCTTCCCAGGATAGATTTACAGAAATGGAATTGATCACTCTAAAAGGCAGGTCTTCACATGGCTGGCGATTCCCGGCGACCTCATCAGCAAAGCTTTGCTGCACATCACGCACGATGCTAGAACGTGTGGGAGAAAGGAGCAGGTCACAGACACACAACTCCAGGCCGTTTGCAAGAACCAACATGGTCCGGAGGAGGACGTAGGAAGCAAATTGCGTTTCCTTCTTTCCCATTTTTCTGGTAATAATACAAGTGTATTAAAAGAATGTGGTGAGAAGTGCCTCTCTACAGAAAAATCTCTCAGGGCCTGGTCACATCTGTCTGGGAGAAAGGGGGAGTGTCTGTTCAAATAGCTCCATGGCTGAGTGGTGACGTCACCTCTCACAGCACCCAGATCAGTGACTATCAGATCTCTGCATCCATTTCCCCTAAGGAGGCAAGATAGTTCCATTTTAAGGGTGACTTAAAATGGGACACCCAGTAAAAATGTCTTAATATGTGAATAAATGAGTATTGAGTGTTGATGTTATTTGTTCTTACAAAATTGTTTTTCTTGAGCAGGAACCAGGTAGGCCACCACACAGAAAACAAAGCTCTTGCTCCCAAGAGTTAACCTTTTAACGGGGAGGAGAGCGGGCAGAGTAACAGCTAAATGCACAAGCAAATCCGTAAGTGGCTCAGACTGCAAAAGTGCTTCAAAGATAAGCAGAGTGAGGCAAAGATAAGCCACGTAGGGACGATCTCCCTGGGAGTGCGGTGCTGGGACAGGTGTCCGGATGAGGCAGGAGCCAGGACAGGGCTGGGGGAAAGGGCAGCACCCAGGGCTCTGAGATGGGCTTGCCCTTAGTGTCAACAGGCCAGGGCATGGTGGGATGGGAGGGGGAGAGTGAGGGTGCAGGGGAGGGAGGCAGTGGGCCACCGGGTACAGGGCCCTGCGGGTCAAGCAAAGGCTTTGGGTCTCACTCCCAGGGAAAGGGAAATGGTAAGGCTTCCAAGAAGGGGAGGGCCCTGGTCTGCTTTATATTGTAAGGAATCGCTTTGGCCATTGGGTAGAGGATACTCAGATGTATGCTAGGGGCCGGGGTGGAGGCAGGAGATGGTGAGGCTAAGTGAGGAGGCCTCGGTCACTGCCTGGAGAGAGATGGACCTGGTGCAGGCGGGGAGAGGCATGGCCAGTTCAAGGCCTCGGCCAGCAGGAGCTATGGATGGAGAGGAGGCGGCCTGTTGATGTGCCCTCCTGGCACAGGTACCTGGGGGCAAATGCAGGGGAGGAGAGGAGGTGCAGCCACATGGCACTGGCCTTCTTGGGTGGTCCCCACCTTCACGTGACTCAGAACTGCCTCAGGCGCCAGGCCTCTGCTCTCCTAAGGGGTGCCCTGCAGAGTCGCCTTGGGAAGCCACCAAAAGGGGTGGAAGTGTCCCTCTTCTGTGCTCTGAAACTTTCAGCCAGCCTCTCCAAAACCACACGGTTCTGCTAGAGGGAGAGGCAGAGGTTAAAATTCTCAGCACACCACCCCTTTGCAGCAGCATTTCTGAAGTGAGGAACGGGCTTGGGCCTCTTTGCGCCTTCCCTCGTTTCCAAAGAAAACCACGCCACCGGCACCAGCCTCTGGAGATTCCAGAACAGGCCTCAGGAGGAGACCCAGACCCTTTCTCCCCCAGGGGCCCGTGTCCATGCACCCGCCACGTGATCTCTGACAGCCCCGTCCGGCCCGGCCCCCTTCCTTCTCCCTCACTGTGGCTCTGGGGTCTTCGGTCCCGCACTCAGAGGTGACAACTTATTTTCATCCCCCGCTCTGTCCCTTGACATCATGACACTTTGGGACGGCCTATATTACACCCTTTCCAAAGAAACAAGTGGCTTCAGCGAACGTGCCGCCTGGTGAGGCTTTCTGAACTCACCCGCTCCTGGGACCCCCTGTATCAAACCTAAGAACTTCATTTCCTGGGACTTTGAAAGGAAGCTAGAAAAGCAATTCAGCGAACGAACCAGGCTCTCAGAGGGAGACAGCGATGCTACCCAGGCTCAGAGCTTTGGCTGTGCCGGGCCTGCCTTCATCTGGCTGTTTCCCTACATGATTCAAGGCCAAAATTACATTTGGGGCAAATGACGAGTCTGCAGTGAAATGCAAATCCAGGTCCCAGCCGCCCACCTCACCTTCCCCACCATGCCCTGCCGCTCCTCAGCAGACAGGCTGGACCCGTGCGGACCCAGCACCCTGCACAGAGTCTGGACGTCTGGAACCGCTGCCCACGCCCTCTCCCACCTCATTCCAAAGCTGTGTGTGGCTCGGGGGCCCTGGGAGCTCCTCCCCGAGCAAGGCTGTCTCCAGGCTGCAATTACACATTGCTGGGCAAGTCGTGGAACCGGGACGGGCCTGCGTGTTTGTGCTCCCGCAGGAAAGTGCTGGGCTCGCCCATGTAGATAGTTCATCTCCTTGACATTTTCCTGGAGAATGCTGCGGCAGGGAATTCCTAATAGGGGATGGAACTCCATCTAGGCATCCTCTAAAAATACCCGCTCAGCGTGTTGAGATCAAGGCTTTTTGCGGGGTGGGAATGCCTGCCACTGACTTCGGAGTATCCTTGGCACTCTTGCCAATCAATGACAGTTCACAGGTTCTGCTAAACACCACGTGATCAATACGTTCTGTTTCCCGGGTTTCTACCTGTCCACACACTCTGAGCTCACGTGGCGGGCAAGGCATGGTACCAAGGGGAACCTGCACTTGTGGCTCCTGTGGGCACACCTCACTACCTGAGCCAGGTGGGGGCATCGAGAAGATCACATTTTCACATCTCTCCGAAGAGCCACACGGCCTCCTGAACCTCCTGCTGTTAGTAACTCTTTATTCACGGGAAAATGGAGTGCCTAAGACAGACAAGCAAACAAAAGCCTCCAGAGCCAGCACGACAGTGGCTGTGACTATGGCAACTACACCGTGTGGAATGAATAGTGTCCACAAAATTCATGTCCATCCAGAACCTCTGAACGCCACTTTATTCGAAAATAGGGTCCTCGCCGATATAGTTAAGACGAGGTCATACTGGAGTACCGCGGCCCAGCCCCATCACTGGCATCCTCATAAGCACAGAGAACAGAGACACAGACTCAGGAGAGAGCCGACAGTCACGTAAAGAGACAGAACTCAGATCGATGCGGCAGCAAGGCAGGGGAAGGAAGGACTGCCGGCCGCCAGACACGCAGGAACAGGCAAGGAAGGGTTCTTCTCTAGAGCCTTCCGTGGGATCAGGCCCTGCCCACACGCAGGTCTCAGCCTTCCAGCCTCAGAACTGTAAGAGGATACACTTCTGTTGACTGAAGACACCTGGGGTGTGGTACTCTGTCCGAGAAGCCTCAGGAGACCCACGCAGCAATGGTGAAAACGCTGAGTGCCTCTCTTCCAGCAGACACGAAGCCTCATTTGAGCAAAAGCAGCTGCCCGTGAGCGTGCCAGGCAATGCAAAGATATCACAAAGATTTGTCACGTCCTGGACCCACTGCGGCAGTCTCAATTTGGCATCTTTATATCCAAGGTTGAGGATGAGCAGATTCCATTTTTGCTTTTATGCTTATGCTATTTAAATGTTTCCTTTTTTATCAAATACATTTCCTTTTTTGAATATACTCTGCTTTCATACGATATATGTGAAGCAGAAAAATCAAACAAAAACAGGCAACATTTAGCTTCTGCCCAAAGAAAGGAAATCAAGAGTGTGTTAGCAGATAGTAAATCACAGCTGGAAGGGAGGGAGGAGCTGCGCTGTCCGGCAGCGCTGCGGGGGGACCACAGTTCACAGAGGCTTGGCGTGTATTTTCCAATAGCTGGAAGACAGGACTTCATTATACTTTAAGTTCTGGGATACATGTGCAGCACGTACAGGTTTGTTACACAGGCTTAAACGTGCCATGGTGGTTTGCTGCACCCATCAACCCACATCTGCATCAGGTGTGTCTCCTAATGCCATCCCTCCCTTTGCCCCTCAATCCTCAACAGGTGGATTATATGCCAGTTCTATTCTTACTTTTGTGAAGAGACTATTTTCCAGAGTGGGAATGTCTTGCATTCCCAGAGCAACATACGAGAGATCCCGTTTCCCTCGCCCTCGGCAGCATTTGATGGCCTCGCCGTTTTTATTTTTGCCGTTTGGACAGACGTGCAATGGAATCTCCGAGTGGTTTTAACTCATGTTTCCCCGTTTTGTAAAGATGTCGAACATCTTCTCACGTGAATGTCTCATGTCTTGCCCATTTTTAAACAGGATTCTCTGTCTGGTTAGTGTTCAATTTTGAGGGTTTATATATTCTAGATGCTAGTGCTTTGTCAAGTCTGTGATTTGCAAATACTCTGCGTCTGTAATTTGTCTGGTCTGGTTCATTGGATCTTTCCCACAGCAAAGGGTCATGCTTTTGGTGTCAAGTCTGCAGACTGTCTAGTCTTAGATCCCCAAAATGTTCTGTCTTTTCTTTTGGAAGTTTTATCATTTTACATTTACATCTGTAATCTTCCCCAAGTTAATCTTTATATGAGGTATGTGAGGTTTAGGTTTTGTTTTCTTTTTTTGGCTAATGGATGTCCAATTGATCCACACCATTTACTGGAAAACTACGCTTCATTGAACTGATTGATTCTCAAAAACTAACTGGGCATATCCATTAGGAATTATTTCTGGGTTCTCCACTCTGGCCCACAGCATGTGTCTGTCCCTTTGCTGATCCACACTATCAAATTCTATGGCTCCACTGTGAGCATTAATGTTGGGAAGAGTGAGGCCTTCCACTTTATTATTCTTTTGCAGAAATCTGGATATTCTTGTACCTGTGCTTTTCCATGTAGAATAAGCTTGCCTATGTCTACCAAAAAACGTTGCTGAGGTTTTGATAGGAGTTATGTTAAATCTATAGACGAGTACAGAGAAAACCAACATCACTCTTCTGTTTGCTTCTCCAGTGCATGAACATGGGAAGTTTCTCCATTTATTCAGATTTGATATTTTTAATCAGCATTTTGTAATGTTCATCCTACACCTGTATGAGCACTGCGAAATTTCTATGTAAGTATTTCATTTTATGGGTGCGACTGTAAATGCTAAGATGTTTATGATTT
Organism: Leontopithecus rosalia; assembly: GCA_028533165.1. Lineage (NCBI taxonomy): Eukaryota > Metazoa > Chordata > Mammalia > Primates > Cebidae > Leontopithecus > Leontopithecus rosalia. The sequence goes on from CM052653.1 coordinate 144,539,036, forward strand.
CGGTGTTCACCTGTCCATTATGGGGATGCAGGAATGCGGTGGGTCCGTAGCCACGGATCTGTAATTGTAATGAACCACGTTTTCCGTTCTAAGAGGTTTTGTAGAATGAGCCTTTCACCACTAACTGTGAAAGTGGTAGCAGGTGTTTTGTACATGCTCTGTGTAAAGGAGTAAAAGGCAGCTCCCTGGGCCACCTGCTGCTGTGGGTGGGTGGATGGTGTGTGGGCAAAAGCCCCCGGGCCTGCGTCTCTTGGAGCTACTGCATACAGACTGCCCACTGGTAGCTTGGATGTGGATCGGGCCTTGGGCTCCCACTAGGTCTCATTGAGCTTTCCCTTTGGCCTGACAGAGCCTTTTGTTTTGCTTTATTTGGTTTTCTCTGTACCTATTGGCAGTTCTGGTTATAGGCCTTCCCGTGCCCAGGCTGGAAGGATACGGGAGATAAAATGGGAGCCCAGGGACTCACAGCATCGATGGTCCTTATGTCCTGAGGCCCCAGCCGGTCTCCCTGCTTTTAGTTTTCAGTGTCCTTCTCCTGTTGCCGGTTGAATTGTTTACTTGTAATCACAGGGAGGAGCAGGGAGAAAAGAATCTTTACCCTCTTGTTCTAAACCCAGAAGCCCTTGTTTTTAAATGTTCCTCCCATGTTTCAATGCACTGCCTAGAAAATAAACACCGATTTTCATTTCCTTGTATTTTGGGGGATATTTCTATAGAAGCAAATGATTTCATACTAGGATGAATATAAGGAATATGCCCACTGTCTTTTGAGTTTGGTCATAAACCTCTTCTCTGATTGTATCGATAGGTAAACGTCTTTGATTTCATTAATTAAGCAGTCTTTTTTTTTTTTGAGACAGAATCTCACTCTGTCAGTCACCTAGACTGGAGTGCAGTGGCACAACCATAGCTCACTGCAGCCTTGAACTCCTGCACTCAAGCAGTCCTCCCACCTCAGCCTCCCAAGTTCCTGGGACTACAGGCACACATCACACCAGGCTTTTTAAAATATATATTTTATAGAAATGGGGTCTAACTATGTTGCCAAAGCAGGTCTCAAACTTCTGGCCTCAAGCAGTCCTTCTATCTCAGCCTCCCAAAGTGCTGGGAATACAGGCACAAACCATGGTGCCTGGCCAAGCAGGCCTACTTAAATATCAAAATAATCGCCCTCCATTATCTGCAATTTCAAAACTCATTGCTCTGAATGGCTGCCAGAAGGTGCCAAGAGTTGGCATGAAATAAAACTCATCTCATGTCCAATGCAGTCACTCCATGTGCCTCCTCCCCAGCACCAGAGGGCTACCATGGCCCCTAGGAGCAGCAGGCCCATCCTCTACCCCCACCCCCATCATGCTTGGGTGTGACCTCGACATTCCACCTGTCACCCCCCAAACCCACATCAGTATATGCAGGGGCTTCCAGGCGCGCAGTTCCACAGATGTCGCAGTTCAGGGATGGAAGGAAACTCCTCAGTGCAGCAGAGACACACAGATGTGATTTAAGTGGGGAGTGGGGAGCATCAGCCATTCTCCAAGAATCTGGCTGAACTTTGCCTCTGTATAGACAGGATGACAGATTTTTCCAAATCAGAGCCCAGATTTGGTGCAGAAAAGAGTTACCCCTCTCTGCGCAGGAGTTAGCCACTGGCATCCTGCCTCACAGCAAAAGCACGCACACAGGCTTAGAGTCCTCTTAGGCACCTAGGAGTGAATACAGCTTCTTCTGACCTCCCTCCCAGACTCCTTCTAGAGTTTGTCCAGGCATCCAGAGTAAAAAAGTTCCTTTGGGGATATTCGAGGAGAACTGGCCCCCAGCATAAAGACAGGCGCATGGCCGCCACAGGGAAAGTACCATCTGAGCTATCCGGGAAAATCGTGCCAGCCCCACCGCGCCTGCCACAGACCCCACTAACTCTAGGAGCTATTTTTGGAGGCTCTTCCGGTTAACACAATAAACCAGGTTGAAGAACACTGAGCAGGCGCTGCCTGGAAGGGCTGGAGTCTCCCTTCTGACCTATTTCCTGCTTCCTATGGTCTCACAGTACAGTTTCAGCGTTTGCCGAAATGACATTATCACCCACTGCCAGAGCTGAGACAGCACCCAGCAGACTGCACGCTTGTGTTGGAGATAAATCAAACAGAGGTATCACCTGATTCCACCCCAAGAGCATGAAGGAGTCGAAATTTCAGAACCAAACGATGTAAGGCCACAAAGACACAGGTATTGGAACACACCTCTGCTGTCATACACTTTGCTCGTGCATTTCTCATTTACAGTGGGTACGTGTCACAACATCGCAGCCTGAGGTTTTCATGAAGACGGCAGAGAATCTGCCTTTCAGCAGAAGGGACGCTGAGGGAACGGGCCGCGTGCTTCTCTCCATGGCACGTCTTTGCTGGCTGGACCCTTCACGAAATTGCAACCTCAGGTTAGATGATGGGGCGAGTACAAGGGGGTTTCATGGGCCTCCCTAAACTGAGGGTCCTGCTTAGGGTAACAAAGTTTAAGAGGGATTTCTCTATCTTACCACCATGTTCCCAGTCTATTTGATTTTATGACATCGTGTTTTAAAATAAGGGTATTAATTGCCCAGGTAATCAAAAGTAAATCAAATAACTGAAATTGTTTTCTTTAAAGAAAAAGTCTCCATTTTCCTGTGATCTTTGAAAATGTAGGGAGAACAAGCACTTACTCAGGATGCAGCCCCCCAACCTGCTCCTCCTGGTCATTCCATGCACCCTGAGTGGCAGAGGAAGGCGGCTCCTGCCCCTCCTGCCTGGACCACCCTGAGGGGCTGCAGTGGGTATGCAGTGGGGAGGGCAGACCTGGCCAACAGCCAGGCCTCCTGGGCCCTCTGGCTTGCTGTCTGGGGACATGCTTAGCCCCCGTCTGCAAAATGAGACCAGGAGGGGGCTGGCAGTCTGCACCACAACCTAACAGGCACATGAAGTGGCTTCAGCTTGTCTTAAATGACAGGTTTCAGGCACAGCTGTTCTCCCTGCCCCTCCCATTCCCCATTACCATGTGCCTCCGATTTTACCCGAGGGGCACAGGCCTGAACAAGGGCAATAGCAAAGGGTTGAATAAAAAGGTTTTCTACAAACCCCTAACAAATACCAGGAGAAAGTGGCTTTCCATAAACCTGTACCAAATACCGGGAGGAAGTATCTGACGAGGTGGGCGCTCACCAAGCAAGCCCGTGCCTCCGCAGGGCCTCTCTGGCTGGTGCCTCTCGGGAACTGCGGGAGGCGCTGGTGGGCAGCTTCTCACTGCTGACTGCCAGGAATCTGGGCACGTGCAAAGGACACAGACTGAACATATTAAAGAAAGGTGGCAGTGACATATTCAATAAAAGGCCAAGAAGACCAAGTGACGCCTTCAAAATTGGGAAAGCAGCATGGATTGTTCGTGTGTGTGTGTGTGTGTGTGTGTGTATGTGTGTGTGCGTGTGTGTCTGTGTCTGTGTATGTGTGTGTGTCTGTGTCTGTGTTGTCTGTGTGTTGTCTGTGTGTGTTCTGTGTCTGTGTATGTGTCTGTGTCTGTGTGTTGTCTTGTGTCTGTGTATGTGTGTGTGTCTCTGTGTGTGTGTGCGTGTGTCTGTGTCTGTGTGTGTGTGTTGTCTGTGTGTGTCTGTGTGTTGTCTGTGTGTGTTGTCTGTGTATGTGTGTGTGTCTGTGTCTGTGTGTGTGTATGTGTGTCTGTGTCTGTGTGTCTGTGTATGTGTGTGTGTGTCTGTGTGTGTGTTGTCTGTGTCTCTGTGTGTGTGTCTGTGTATATGTGTGTGTCTGTGTTGTCTGTGTGTGTTGTCTGTGTCTCTGTGTGTGTGTGTCTGTGTTGTCTGTGTGTGTTGTCTGTGTCTCTGTGTGTGTCTGTGTGTGTTGTCTGTGTCTGTGTGTGTGTTGTCTGTGTGTGTGTGTGTATGTGTGTGTGTGTGTGTGTGTGTGTGTGGTCACAGGCCACGTCGGGGGTGACAGCTGAGGTTGACTGTGACTAGGCCCGGCCACCCCACCAGCAGATAGGCAGCTTCCCGGAACGGTTTTGCATACTCTGCCTCGAGCTCACAGTCATGTCCCTGTCACCAGAAAGCAGGCCTCACAGGAGTGCCATGGTTGGGAGAAAGTGTGGGGTAACATTTAGGCAACAAGACCACAGACAGCCCATGCTAACAGCACCTCTCCCAAGCTCCCTGGCCAGAGAGCTGCAGGGAGGGGCGTAAACCCCCGGCCAGGCCCCGAGGCCTGTCCGCTGGCAAGCAGCACCGTGACCAAATACCGAGACAAACTGGCTTTCCTTAAACCACTACCAAATACCAGGAGAAAGCGTGTGATGAGGTGGACACTCCCCAAGCAAGCCCTGGTCTCAGGCACGGCTGTTCCCCCATCTCCATCCCATCCATCTATAGCTCTATGTATATAGATAGGTGTAGATATATGACAGGTTTATCTCTATACAGGAGGGCTCCATTACCTTAGACGCACATCTCCAGACCCTCAGTGGGTGCCTGAAACCCGGGACAGTGCTGAACCCTATACATACTATGCACATTTTTTTCTTTGTCACAATTTCACAGATGGAAGGTCACACACTCTCACACACACACACACACACACACACACACCCTCATACCTTGAGCTCCAGAACTGACACCCGCAGCACAGAAGGGCCAGCCCGTGCACAGGTGGACTGTGGTGGCACCAGGCTGCTGGGTGCTCTTCAAGGCTTCCTAAATAGCCCCGGATAAAAGACAGCATGAGAATCAGCTCGCCTGACGCATGACTGTCACCACCAGAGAGGTCATGAGAGCAGCAGAGATGCTCCCACGGGAGGGTCCCAGGGCACCTGCAGGCCTAGGTACCATCCCAACAAAGCCGTCCTAAAATCCACGTGGAATGTCTCCAAGGATGGAAAGCACAAGATCCTCAGACACGGGGTGCCCATGTTCATAGCAGCCAACAGGTGGAAGCGCCCGTGTCCGTGAACAGATGAGTGGATGAAGAAGGTGTGCGGTGGATACAAGCCATGGAAGAGCATCCGCCTCAAAAAGGCGGT
>CM052653.1:144544187-144583038 GCA_028533165.1 Leontopithecus rosalia
AAAAAAAAAAAAAGGCGATTCTGGCACATCCTTGACATGCATGAGCCTTGAGGATATGACGCTGAGTGAAATCAGCCAGTCACTAAAGGGCAAGGACTGCGTGAGTCCACTCATGCGAGCCACCCAGGGCAGTCCAATGCGCAGACACTGGACTTCATGGACACGAGGTTTCTGTTTGGGAAGATTAGAAGTTGGGGAGAGAGGTGGTGGTGACGGTCACCACAATATAAATGCATTTCATTCCACCGAACTGCACACTTAAAAGGCTTAAGTGGCTCATTGTATATTATGTCTATTTCACCATAAAACAATTTTTAAAAAATAAAAGCACAAGAAATAACACACTTAAGGTGTGTACCAGTGAAGCACAGCTCAGCTGCTCAGTGTGACAGTGACAAGCCCCAGGTTAGCACGTGGCCCACTTCCAGGAATTGGGGAAGTCAGAACACCCCACACCTTGTGCATTGAGCTTCAGAGCCGACACCCACAGCACAGGACCAGCCTGTGCACACAGGTAGACTGGTGGTGGCGCCAGCCTGCTGGGCATTCTTCAAGGTTTCCTAAATATCTCTGGATAAGAGAGACAGCATGAGAATCAACTCACCTGACACATGACTGACACGTGCCTGACACGTGCCTGACTCGTGCAACGTTCCTTCAGTCATCTAAAATGACATCATAACATGAAGCTACTGGAATATGCTCTGGGCGATGGTGCCTAAAGTGACACTCATATGCAAAAAAAATGCACCATCATGGGGTGCAGGAAACACGACCAAGAAATGCACCTTCACGGGGTGCAGGAAACACGACCAAGAAATGCACCGTCACGGGGTGCAGGAAACACGACCTCCTTTGTTTGTAATCGCGGTTTATCTTTTTTTGAGTATTTTGCTTGTTTCAATAGATTTAAGATATTTGTGCATTACATGCCTATAATTTATAAATAACACCCACACTGGGTGCACATGCACAGACGCTTTTTACTGACAGAGGTGAGATCAAAAGCTTTTCACGACTATAGCTATGATGAACCGGCCACACTAAAAAGAATCAATATCATATACATTTTTCTAAAAAGCATCTGTACAGCATCTTTGTCAACTATCCTTGTTCAGTTCTGGGTATTGGCTTTTATCAGGAAAACTGTCTGGCGTTAGACACTTTCTCAAAAGCCGGAAATATTTAAACAGCTTGATCCCATCCACACACATGTCCACGATCAAAGGGACACAGGAGGCTCTGAGCGGCACAAAGGCACTCAGCTGGTGGCCCCGAGTCACATCCCCGGGGACCCCAGAGCCCCAGGGCCACCTGTTCTGTACCTAAGCTCTGCAGCTTTTGGGCTGAGACCTCCCTCTCTGGGTTCCCATTTTCTCAAAGGAGCAATGAGGAATTTACAAGCACCTCACAGGGCTAGCCGAGAATGGTACCATACAGGGTCATAAAATTCTGGCAAGTATACAGTGCTAGCGAAATAGGTGAAGTTTTATCACTAAGTATCTCAACTGTCTTCATGATCCCACTAAGCAATTTGGAGCTATTCCATATATTCTTAGCTAATTCAAATAGCTACAGCTTTTTTTTTTATTGGAGTCTCCCTGTCACCTGGCCTGGAGAGCCGTGATACGATCATAATCACATCTCACAGCACTCTGGACCTTCAGTGCTCAAGCAGTCTCAGCCCCCCAAGCAGCTGGGACTCCAGGCGTGCACCACCATGCCCAGCTGATTTTTCCTATTTCCTGTAGGGATGAGGCCATGTTGCCCAGGCTGTCTCCAACTCCTGAGCTCAAGCGATCCACCCACCTCAGCCTCCCGAAGCCCTGGGATTACAGGTGTGAGTCACTGCCCCTGACCTGCAGGCTTTCTTCTTTTTTCTTTTGAGACGGAGTCTTGCTCTGTCACATAGGCCTGGAGGAAAGTGGCGTGATCTCAGTTCACTGCAACCTCCAACCTCCGCCGCCTGGGTCCAAGCGATTCTTCTGGCTCAGCCTCTCAAGTAGCTGAGATCACAGGTATGTGCCACCACGCTCAGCTCATTTTTTGTATTTTTATTAGAGACAGGGTATCATGTCAGCCAGGGTGGTCTCAATCTCCAGACTCACAATCGACCGCCTCGGCTTACCAAAGTGCTGGGATTACAGGCATGAGCCACCCGGCCTGGCCAACAACCTTTTTTTTGAGACGGAGTTTCGCTCTGGTTACCCAGGCTGGAGTGCAATGGCGCAATCTCGGCTCACTGCAACCTCCGTCTGCTGGGTTCAGGCAATTCTCCTGCTTCAGCCTCCTGAGTAGCTGGGACTACAGGCGCGTGCCACCTAATTTTTTGTATTTTTAGTAGAGACGGGGTTTCACCATGTTGATCACGATGATCTCAATCTCCTGACCTCGTGATCCACCCACCTCAGCCTCCCAAAGTGCTGGGATTACAGGTGTGAACCACCACGCCCGGCTTTTTTTTTTTTTAAGACGGGGCTCACTCTGTTGCCCAGGCTGGAGTGCAGTGGCAATGTCGACTCACTGCAATCTCTGCCTCCCGGGTGCAAGCGCTTCTCCTGCCTCAGCCTCCCTAGCAGCTGGGATGACAGGCGTGTGCCACCACCCCCAGCTAGGGCAGGACACCTACTATTCTTTCACCGTGCATCTCCCTGCCTCCCAGACCACTTGGCAGGCTCCTCTGTGAATTCACTCTGCATGTCTCCTTCTCACTATTTCTTTTTCCTTATTTACTTATTTAGTTAGGGACAGGGTCTCACTCTGCTGCCCGTGCTGGAGGGCAGTGGCACAATCATAGCTCACTGCAGCCTCCGCCTCCTGGGTTCAGGCACTTGACCCGCCTCGGCCTCCCAAAGTGCTGGGATTACAGGCGCGTGTCACCTGGCCTGGCCAACAGCCTTTTTCTAACTGAATGGTCTCAGTCAATATTAACATGGAAAAAGCTGTAGATCAATAAGGTGGTTTCTGCCAGGTGTGGCAGATAGAGCCTGTATTCCCAGCTACTTGGGAGGCTGAGGCAGGGCTGCATGGGGGCCAGAAGTTCAAGACCAGCCTGGCAACATAGCAAGACCTGGCCTCTAAAAGGCTTTTTTTTAAATCATCTGTAAAATAAGGATATAGCCAAGGCAGGTAGATCACGAGGTCAAGAGATCGAGACCATCCCGGTCAACATGGTGAAACCCCGTCTCTACTCAAAATACAAAAAATTAGCTGGGCATGGTGGCGCGTGCCTGTAATCCCAGCTACTCAGGAGGCTGAGGCAGGAGAATTGCCTGAACCCAGGAGGCGGAGGTTGCGGTGAGCCAAGATGGCGCCATTGCACTCCAGCCTGGGTAACAAGAGCGAAACTCCGTCTCAAAAAAAGAAAAGGATGTAAAATAAAACAACAAAAACACGGCATCTGTTCGTCAGACTCTGCAACCAGCACGTGACGTGTTAGGTTCCCATTGCTGCTGCAACAAATTAGGACAACTCAGTGGCTTGAAGTAATGCAAATTTGGGGAGTTTTATTTTATTTATGTAGTTTTATAGAGAGAGGGTCTCGCCCAGGGGCAGTAGCACAATCACAGCTCAGTGCAGCCTCCCTCTCCTGGTCTCAAGCGATCCTCCTGCCTCGGCCTCCTGCGGCGCTGGGACTACAGGCACATACCACTGCAGCCAGCTAAACAAATGTGTCATTTTACAGTTCTGGAGGTCAGTCTGACATGGGTCTTACTGGGTCAAAACAATGACCTCAGCAGGGCTAGGGGAGAGAATGTTTCCTTGCCTTCTCTAGCTCCTGGAGGCCGCCCACAAGCCTTGGCTCCTAGAGCCTCCGCTTTCAAAGCCAACAGTGGCAAATTAAGTCAGATTCACATCGGATCTCTCTGCCCGCTCTTCTTCCACTTTTACAGACTTGTGATGACACTGGGCCCAGGATTCACTCCGGGATAATCTCCCCATCTTTCTCCGTGAGAAAGGGGAATTCAAGTTGGCTGTTAAGGTTGCCAAGCACCAGCAGGGAATTAGCAACATTAACTGCAGCTAACTTTCATGCCCCTTTCTCCTGGGACCTAACAGAGGGCAGTAGCTCCAGGGTGTTTTACGTCTAAGTTCTACGATTAGTGAGCACTGTGGGGCTGACAGATCAGGAGAGGACTACCATCGGAAAGAGGGCTTGTTACTCAGACTCCTCCAGAGAAGGAGCTCATCACACCCACCGCTGTGGGAGGGGAACATAGCGGAGACCAGGGTCCTAGAAGGCAGAGACTGGGGCGAAAGTGGGGAGTCTTTTCTGTGCCTTCCATGGGAAAGAACAGGAGAGGTGGGGTGAGCAGGCTTACAGTCCGTTACTTTACATAACTATGGTGGACCCTGGGACGTTGGGCTGTTCCTAGCTGCCTGGTAGCTGGACCTGGGTGACGAGAACAGGCGCACGGTGGATGAAACATGGAGGGGGGCGAGGGTGTGGACGCAGGATTGGGTGGCTTGCACACAGAAAGCAGGCTGCCGTCATGCTGTTTGCTATCTCTAGGAATTATCTAGGCCTGGGAGGGCCCGTCCCTGCAGAGGCAGCAAAACTCAGATGTCAAAGCATCAGACAACAGGAAACAAAAAGACATCCTTAGCCCAGGACTGAATGAGCAGAAACCTACTTAAGATGTCACTGCATGCAGTAGCTGGGGACAGAGCCAAGAATTACAGACACTGCCCTCCCTCCGGCCCCACACGCCTTCTTCCCTGAGTCCCAAGGGCGCATTATGAAGGAATTCCCATTAAGTCTGGCCAGACACTTTACAGAGGAATTAACACAGGAAAGGAAACAGAAAGAAGAAGGGGAGAAAGACCAGAAACAGAGGAAGTTCACCATGAAATCAAGGAGGAGTGCAGCGCGGCTGCAGGACTGAGCTCGATTCCGGCTTTCCCGGCCCTGCCAGCGAGAACCCGAGGGTCCCTGCCAGCGACCTCCTGGCCCCCAAAACATGCTCCCTACAGATGCAAAAGACCATAGGCAGCAACCAGATTGCTATGGAATGAATCAAACTTTCCGTCCTGCTTCAAAGCAATGATTTTCTTTCTAAAAATAAAATGTGTATATGGAAAATATTACAATGCAAGTCACAATGAGAATGAAATGCCAGGAAAAGACACACATCTGATTTGACTAGAGTCTGCCACGGCAAAATGAATAATAAAATGACAATGGTAACAGTGACACTGAAATGTTATCACCTAGGTTTCTACCAATTAATTATGAGCGACACGATGTACATAATTAAATATAATTAACCATCCTGCCGGTGGATAAAATTACCCTTTCTGCAAAAATAACTACATGCCACGTAATTCTGAAACGGCTGTGTGAGGTGAACAATCGCAGCGTGGTGTGTGTGTCAGGCATTCTGGAAACCATCGCTTTGAGTTATGTTCAAAAACGGTGTGTTTGTTCCGAGGGAGACAGAGCCAGTGGAGGGTACCCGCGGGGACAGGGGCCTCCCCAGCTCCTCTCTCCCCTCACATGGCTCTGGCTGTTGGATTTCTCAGTCAGCAGAGCTCCTTGAATAGCAGGGAACTTTAGATCCGCTCAGGGACCTGCCTTACTTCTGGTTCAGCAGCAGCTTTGCCTCCTGTAGAGCAGGCTACGACTTTTCCAGACTCCTACCCTAGACCCCACGGAGCAGCACTGGGAGCCTGTAACTCCACCCCAGCTCACAGCGTGTAACTGAAACACAGCTGAGTTCAAGTTGGCCGAAAGCCACCGGAGAGGCCCTGGCTGTGTCTGGTACGGCCTCAGCCAGGCCCTGGAGGGAAAGGAAGGCCCAGAAAAAGGGATGTGGTCACACCCTGGGGCCAGCCCACAGGCGGGGCAAGTCCCCGGCGCCGTGCTCCACGGCCAGTTTTGGAGAAATGGAACAGCAGGGCCCCAGCGCGCTCCTCCCTGGGTCCCTCGCTCCCTCCCCAGCCCTGCGGTGACTCACTGGGGCCCCAGCCAGGAGGGACCACGCCCATTGCCCCTGGGACCTGCAGCCCGCACCTTCCCTCCACAGACAGCACCCAGGAGCCTTGAGGTCACATCCGAACCAAGGATGTCACTTGGAACCTACATTTACCTCTTCTGGACCTGACTTTAAACTGTCATTAGAAGTACACACAAAAAAATTGCAGGACACATAAATAGTGAAACCTTGGAAACTCTACAGATGTTGAAACTCAGTTCAAATGTGCGGTGACAGCCCGGGTTTCCTGCCGTTTCGTTAACCCCTCGTGTGCTGGATTCTTTTGCCAAACATCACTGCTGTGGGGAAGCAAAGCAGACAGAGGCTGGGGAGGGGTGAGTGGGGATCTCGGGACTCCCGAACTTGGGGAGGGAGCCTTGTCAAGTCTGGCCTGGCCCAAGCTGAGGTCCGTCCACACCCCAGGACCGTCCTAGAAAAGTCCTAGACTCCTATACGAATGGCAAATCTGCTGCTGAAACAGAAATAAGGGAGCTCTAAAGTTCCCTACTGTGTAGCCGCCCACCAGCCTCCAAAGCGCCCGCTGAGCACCTTTCCTGGAAGCCTTGCTGGAGCATCTGTTCCAAGGCTCTGCACTGCCCGCGTAGGTTGGGTTTCCTTTTGAAAACCAAGATTTATTTAAGGTTTTTTAAAATAATTGTTATAACTGTTGATAAGCAAAAATGAATCAAAGACATCATTCAATAGGCCAATGAATTGAACTCATTCTATGTTTTCAAAACAAACCTTCCTCCCAAAAGGTTATTATCAAAGCCAATTAGATTTGCAATACACGCCGCATTGCCATTTAAACAAAGAACACGTTCACTTTCCCGCTTCCCTAGAGCGCTTCTCCTAGTCAGGAACATTGCTCAGAAGACCTCTGAGCCAACGGAGGCCAACTCTGGATCCTCCGTGGCCCTTAAACTTAGCAATGGGGGTCGGATCTATTCCCAGAATTTCAGCGTTCTTTCCCAAAGCTGTCCGTTTACCCATGATACAAGCACACAGCTAAATGACACCTAAAATTATTTGTTTGGCCTTGGAGGTACAACTGCTTCAGTGTCTTAACAACGTGAACAGGCCAGCTGCAGTCCCTGTATTTTGGGAGGCTGAGGTGGGAGGACTGCTTGATGCCAGGGGTTCGAGACCAGCCTGGGCAACATTGTAAAACCTCATCTCTAAAAACAAAACTATTTTAGCAATTTAGAAATGTGAGCAAGTATTATCAGAAGATCTCAACAGCAATAATGAAGTAGCAGTAAAGGTAATAGTAACGGCTGCAGCTAACCTTTTCAGATTCTTACCTGCCTGCCTGGCCCTGCGGCACCACCCCCAGCCCCCGCTTTACTTCGAGTATTGCTCACAGCACAGCAATCTCTGTGCCCCTCCCAGGGGCTTCTCTCTGCCCCTCCCTCCCAGGAAGGACCATCCTCCCTGCAATTTAATGTTATCCCCTCTCTAATCTGATGCCATCCTCCCACCTGTCAAATGCCATCCTCCCTCCGATGTCCTGTTATCCTCCCTCCTACCGAATGCCATCCTCCCTCCGATTTAAATGAGAACACTGGGCTGAAGAGAACTGCATTCTGCCTGGCATCTTGCTGCTGGCAAGGATCTAAGCTCATTGAGGGTGCCGGGGCTCAGGGACCAATACCCGAAAGTACGGCACTTTGACACGCTGAACTGAAGACGCCGCAGGGGCTCTCTAACCACCTCCCAACCCACCTCTCAATCCTGTCTCTCCCTAAGCACAAGATGAACTCCTCTGAAGTCCCCGTCTCTACCCCAAATCCAGGCACTCCAAAGAGGAAAACAAGTTTTGATTAAGTGAGTTCGTATTGTGGGAAGAAAGACTGAAGTCTGATTACACAGCTGGACAGGCTTCTGTCACAAACCACTGTCTGCTCTGCAGGCCTGACACACTGTGGCCCAGGCACAGAGAATTCCCCTAAAACTCATTTACTACCCTCGAAAACCATCCCCACTTCCTGTCTCCTTTCCCCTAGGAAGGAGGGTGTATAACCCTCTGTACTCCACTGGGTATTGGGCAATCATTTCCCTACGGTTCTTCTGTGCTCTGCATGTGAATAAATGTGTATATTCATCTGCCTTTTATCAGCTGATTTCCAGCCAACTTTCAGAGGGCAAAGGGGAAGCTTTCCTTTAGCCCCTACAAGGGCATTTTAATTGTAACTTAAAATGAGGAGACAGATTCTTAATTGCCTAATAAAAATAGTATGGTAGGCAAAGTATTCCAAAATGCAGTATCCCCAGTGGAAAAATGACCACAAGGAATGCGCCGGGCAGATTCATACAGACCGCACTCTGGGAAAGTGCAAAACAAGTAAACATAGAAAGTCAGGCTAAGAGTCTTCTAAAAAAGCAGAAATCAAAATAGCTCTTCATGTTTCCCGTTTCTCTCAGTGTGCTAAATATAGCAAAGTGAGTCTTGTACAAGGGCGCACAGTGGGCCTCCCTGCTGCAGGCGTTCAGCAAGAAGCTGGAGCACTATGTTGTGACGGGCAGGAGACTAACAGTCACCCAGCCCCTTCCCAAACTTCCCAGAACGTGGAGAAGCCCTGTCTTTAAAAGCATCTTCCAGATGCGCTTCTCAGTGGAGGCCTGACTGGCCTTTGGGAAAGGGTAGTCAATGGGGCAGGGCCTTGCTGGGCAGGTGAGGTCACTGCATATCAGCCAGCAAGCCCGGTCGTGAGCACCAGTGCCAGGGACACTGCCAGTCACTGAGATTGTTAAATGTCTACCAACACATCGGGAAGAAGGTACCGCCCCCAGATGAGACCCCTGAGCCTTCCCTTGCAGGAAGGATGGAACCTGAGAATTGACCCTCACCACAATGAATGCCCATTAAGTGACACCATGCAGGCCGTGGTTTAGCTCCTGGGAACAGGCAGGTTGGGCTTCAAAGGCCACCGAAAGGCACACAATAACTGCATTAAGAATAGCAAGACCTGGTCGAATCCAAAAGAATCGGCTAAAACAAAACAACACAACAAAAAACAAGATCACCTGTGGTTCCAGCCAGCTATGAGTGCGCCAGCGCCCGCCCGCCTGGGCAACAGGGTGAGACCCTGTCTCAGAAAGAAAGAAGACTCAGAGACAACATGACTGGTTCCTCCTGACCAAAGCAATCAATCACAATAATAATGACAACGGACTGAAACCAAGCAATTACATTTAAATCTATGAATTAATAATATTATTTTAGAAAATTTATATAGCCTACTGGAGAAGTGGCTGATTCGAGAGCTGGGGCAGCCAAAATAGATGAACCTGGGGCATCCCATGTAGTTAGAGAGTCAGGGAAAGTCCAGAAAGAAGGGCTTGGGGCCTGGGGAGGACAGGAGAGCCACCCTGAAAGAGCTTCCAAAGGCCGATTCATTAGTGTACAATCACATCAAGTAAGTATACAAATCCAGAAGGAAGAAACACAGCTACTCTAAGAATTCCAGTTAACAAGTAGGAAAGGAATGGGGTAAAAAAAATCGCTGTTAGACCACTCCACCGTCATTGCTACAGACTGACGGAAATAGAAAGGATGACAAGAGGTTACCATCAGCTACTCTGCAGCGACAAATTACGTAACTCCGATGAAACGGACAATTTCCTAGAAAGATACTTTGGGAGGCCGAGGCGGGCGGATCACGAGGTCAAGAGATTGAGACCATCCTGGGCAACATGGTGAAACCCTATCTCTACTAAAAACACAAAAATTAGCTGGGCATGGTGGCGCGTGCCTGTAGTCCCAGCTACTCGGGAGGCTGAAGCAGGAGAATTGCTTGAGCCCGGGAGGCGGAGGTTGTAGTGAGCCGAGATCACACCACTGCACTCCAGCCTGGCGCCTGGTGACAAAGTAAGACTCTGTCTCTAAAAAAAAAAAAAAAGATGCAACTATTACAACCTACTTGAGAAGAAAGAGTAAATCTGAACAGACTCTTAAGAAATAAATGGATTGCTTTCATAATTTTAAAAATTCTCCACAAAGAAAAGACCAGGCTCGGCCTGGCACAGTGGCTCACGCCTGTAATCCCAGCACTTTGGGAGGCCGAGGCAGACAGATCACCCGAGATAGGGAGTTTGAGACTAGCCTGGCCAACATATTGAAATCCATTCCATACTAAAAATACAAAAATTAGCTGGGCATGGTGGCGGGCGACTGAAATCCCTGCTACTCGGGAGGTTGAGACAGGAGAACTGCTTGAACCCAGGTGGCAGAGGTTGCAGTGAGCTGAGGTTGCTCTACAGGACTCCAGCCTGGGCAACAAGAGTGAAACTCTGTCCAAAAAAAAAAAAAAAGGAGAATAAAGAAAAGCCCAGGCTCAGACTGACATTCTCTTCAATGTTGAATTCTTCCAAGTATTTAATGAAGAATTAATACCAAATCTTCCAAAGAGGAAAACAGGCCAGCACAGTGGTTCAGGCTTGTAATCCCAGAACTTTGGGAGGTCAAAGAGGGTGGGTCACCTGAGGTCAGGAGTTCATGGCCAGCCTGACCAATATGGTGAAACCCCACCTCTACTAAAAAAAAAAAATACAAAAATTAGCCAGGTGTTGTGGCACGTGCCTGGCTACTCGGGAGGCTGAGGCAGGAGAATCACTTGAACCCAAGAGATGGAGGTTGCAGTGGGCTGAGATCATGCCATTGCACTCCAGCCTGGGCAACAAGAGTGAAACTCCATCTCAAAAAAAAAAGATAGTGGAAACACTCCCCAGCTCATACGATGAGACCAGTACAGCACTTTTCTGTATCAAAACCAGACAGAGACACATACACTGCACCCCATCCCAAGTACCGCACATGAATTCAAATGCAAAACCCCCAACACATCCTAGTAAATGGAATCTAGCAAAACAGAACAACAGACTGCACCCTATGACCAAGTACGTTTTATCCCAGGAATGCAAGATTGCTTTAACATGTGAAAATCAATCAATGAGTATACGTCATATTGATTGAACTATGCCCAAAAGCCACATGGTCATTTCAATAGATGTAGAAAAACACTTTGACAAAATCCAACATCCTTTCTTGATAAAAAAAAAAAAACACTCAACAAAGCAGGAACAAAATGGAACTTCCTCAGCCTGATAAAGAGCATCTATAAAACCCCACAGCTTGAAATCTCAGCATTGGTTAAAATACACACACGCACACACACGCACAAGCACACACACGCACACACAGAGCTAGCATAATACTTAATGGTAAAAGACAATGTTTTCCCCCTAAGATCAGAAACAAGAGAAAGATATCAGTTTTTGCCATTTCTATTCAACATCGTACTGGAGCTTCTAGCCAGATCAATCAGGCAAAAAAAAAAAAAAAGGAATGTAAGGTATCAGGTTGAAAGGGAGTAAGAACTGTCTCTGCTTACTGATGAATGATTCTATATGAAAAAGACTAAGGAAGCCACAAAACAATTGTTAGATATCTAACAGGTGTATTAGCCAGATGGCAGGACACAAGACCAACACACAAACCGATGACCAAAACTCCTTAATGCATTCATGGAAAACCATTTAGATCTAAATGAAGAATGTGAATTAGCGAATAGTTTTGTACTAATGTTATTTTCTCGGTTTTGAAAATTATAGTGCGGTTTGTGTTCAAATTAAAAGAAGGCAGGTCTGGGGTATAATCTGTACTATTTTTGCAACTTTTCCATTAAGCGTAAAATTATTTTGAAGTAAAAAGTCTAAGAATTTTAGAAAGCTCATTGGCTAGTGCTATGGTTTGGCTGTCTGTCCCCACCCACGTCTCATCTTGAAGTGTGAAAATCCCACGTGTTAAGGGCATGACCGGGTGGAGATAATGGAATCATGGGGGCAGTTTCCTCCACGCTGTTCTTGAGACAATGAGTAAGGGTCATGGAGCTGAAGGTTTCATAAGCCCCTGGCATTCCCCTGCTAGCACTCATTCTCTCTCCTGCCGCCCGGTGAAGAGGTGCGTTCTGTCATGATTGCGAGTTTCCCGAGGCCTTCCCAGCCACGCGGAACTGTGAGTCAATTAAACCTCTTTTCTTTATAAATCACCCAGTATCGGGTATTTCTTTCTAGCAGCCTGAGAATGGACTAAAACATCAAGCACTTACTTCTCCTTTACTATATGGGATGGACCACCAGGAAACGAGGTAGTAGATGAGGGAAGTGTCTCTTTATAACAGTATTTCCTATTATAAATTAGGACACCTCCATTTTGCAACCCCTAACCAATCAATGGATACAGGCGATGATCATCAATGACTCTCAGCATCACAAAAAGAGAAAGTGAGCGCACAGGTCTCCTAATGGAAGTGCAGGACACCACCTAGCGATGTGGAGACCAAGCCAACAGCAGAGGTTCCAACCGGAGCCTCACGAACGCCTCGAAAGCGTCCAGACCCGCCTACCAATTCACACCAATTACAACAGAAAAAAAAATGGTACCCGAAACCACACAGAACGAATCCCCAGCATTCAGGCCCTGGAAAACTGCACAGGACAAATAACCCAACTTCTTCAAAATAAATCGCAAGGGAAAAAAGAGAATAGAGTTTTCTAGAGGGAAATATGTACATTAAAGGAGACTTAGAAGATTCATCAGCCACCTGCAATGAGCAGGCCTTACTTAGAACTGATTTAAAGGTACACATTGAAATACACACATCCCATTTATGAGACAAGGTATTTAACAATTTTAGGCTTGTAATCCCAGCACTTTGGGAGGCCAAAGTAGGAAGACCACTGGGGCCCAGGAGTTGGAGATCAGCCTGGACAATGCAGTGAGACCTTATCCTTACGAAAATTTTTGAGAAAAATCAGCCAGGTGTGGTGATGTGCACCTGTGATCCCAGCTACTCAGGAGGCTGAGGCAGGAGGATCGCTTGAGGCCAAAGGGTGGAAGCTGCAGTGAGCTGTTATCATGCCCCTGTACTCCAGCCTGGACAACAGGGCAAGACTGTGTCTTAAAAAATAATAATGAATTATTTAGGTACGGTAATGGTATTTGTAGTTCAGTGTTGAGGAGAGTCATGCTTTTCTACTGATTTATTTTCAGGTGAAACATCCTGATGTCTGGAATTTGCACCAGAACGATGGGGGGGACACATCAAATAACGTTGGCCATGACTTGCTAATCGTCGACACGGAATGATGGCACACAGAGGTTACATGTGCGCATTTCTATGTATGTGAAACTTCTAGAATAATGTTTTTAATGAGGCCTGTTGCTCTTGGGGTGGGAATAGCGAGTAAGGTAGTAACTGTGAACACGGGGTCAGAGCGGGGTGGGTCTGGGCTCAAATCTCGGTACTGCCATCCCTTAACGGCATGACCTTAAGCAATTGAGCCTTGAAGCCTCACTTTCCTTGTCTGTGGAATGGGGATGTGGAAATGATGGGCTCTTCGGAGGATAAAATGGAATTGTGCATATCGGACATTTGGCTCCTATTAACAAGTAAAGAAGAACCACCTCATGAACAAGCCTGCCTTGGAATGACATCAAGGTTTTGGGCAAAGAAACATTCTTTTTCCAATGCAACTTGACCTCATGAGCCCAGTAATATATGACATGTAACAGGCACCGAAAAATTATTTCCCACAAGCATGTGAATGGCGATGTGGAAATAATATTCTGCCAAGTGTCCAGTGCTCTGACCTGCCTGCAGGGATGGCAGGCCTGCTGAGGAAGAATTGCCGTGGTCTCTGCGTGTTCCTCACTCCTGGGTCATGCCCTGGTGGCTCTGCTTTTGCAAACCTTTTACTCAAGTGACAGAGACATTGTGCTTCCCAGGGGAGAGATATATTGACTGCTGGCCTCTTGTTGCATTAAGAGCGGGGGAAGGGGGGAGTGTGCCCACAAGAGCCAAGGGCACCACAGAGGAAGAGACCAGGCGGGCCGGGAAAGGAAGGCAAAGAGGCACAGAGGAGGAGGGGAGAGAAACAAAGGCCGGCAGGAAAGAAAGCAAGAGGAGGACCTTGCTGAGTGAGAACGTCACCTTCTCATCTGCCCAGCTCTTCTAAACCTACAAAGCCTGAAGGGCAGGGGATGTGGCTTAGATAAATAACCCCAGCGGGCTGGGGAAATGCAGGGAAAACCAAAGCAAGGGGAAGAGCCCCAAAGTAGGACAATTCCAAAATAAGCAGAGAGCACCTCCTGACTACCTGCTTTCCCAAAAGATGACGGAAAGACACCGAGACGCCGCCCTCAAGCCAAGCACAGAGCCCAGAAGATTCACGGAAACGCCGCCTGGGGTTATTTCCTGCTGAAACGCTGCTGGTTGCGTCATCCTGGAGACAGATGCTGAAAGGTGTCGGTAAGACTACATTCCAGTCCTCACAAAGGACAAAGAAGCAAAAGAGAAAAACAAGAAAATGATACAAGAGCCCAGGCGGGCTTTGGGGGAGAGATGGGGTCACTGGCCCAGGTCCTGCCCCAGCAGCACCCGCAAGGTGCACTCCGTCTCCAGGAGCAGAGCGCCAGGCTGCCGATTTGAAGCCCCCGCTCCCCCCTGCTGTGGAAGAGGTGGTTGAGAGGGATTTCTGCAAGGCACAAAGTCTTCCCGGATAGAGGATCTCTGCTTCCTGTCCACCACTCTCCCAGCCTGGGCTGAGTCCCCATGCCCCCTTCCTTTCTCCTCCTCCATCCCTGCCCCCTCAGTCCTCGGCCCCCAGCGATGCCCACCCTATTCCAGCTGGACACTCAGTGTTGGAGACCAATGTCAGCTAAAGGGAAGTCCAAGCCCCACACAAAAGCCGGAGGCCACATCACCCTAGACTCCCACCAGGGCTCACTGAGATGCAGTCTCAAGCGCAGGCAGCCCCTTTCTTCCCATCCAGGCCTGCGGGGGAAAAGGGCTTCTCTAAAAGGCCTTAGCCAGCACCAAGGTCCATATGATGGGAGGGGCTTCCCACAGCCTCCCCTCCCACTGGACCACAGCCTAGTGATGAAGGGTGGCTGGGCCCTCGCCACCGCAGGTGCCACAGGCAGGACCTAACACCCCAGAATCACACAGTGCTCCCCGCAACCTGCTGAGTGTGGCTCAACAGGGTTTTCCTAAATAGCATGTGAGATCCACGAGGAGAAAATGGGTCCAGGAGGAGGAAATGGAGGACTGCTTCTCAAACACCCTGGCCTAGAAAGCTGCATTTCCAACAGGCTCCATACGGGATTCTCACAGAAAGGGGCCAAAGGACAGTGTCACTGAGAACATAAACCATGGCACACCACGGGCTGCACATTCATGTGCAGGGAACGGCCAGGAAGTCACTTCTGGGACAGTGGCAGCGGCTGAGACTTCCAGCTAAAGTCCGCTGGGCTCTGGGTGAACGACGTGTGGCTCACTTGCACCGACACCCCCATGCACAGCGGCTAGAACAGCAGCACCGGAGGAGGCGCCCCGCAAAACAGACCTGGACAGTTCACAGGCCTGCTTCTGATCTCCCCTGCAGTCATCCAAAGGCACAGCACAGACCTTGGCCTGACACAGAAGCCATTTCCTTGGCTCCTCTGTGCCATCTGGGCGCCAGGTCCTGAAAGCCTGGGCTTCACGTCCATGCTTCACTCCAGTGCACCCTAGAACCTATTCTCCACCTCTGTGCCAAGACCCTGTCGACCCCTCGCCCCAATCTCCCACCGCAGCACTCGCCCTCTGCCCCACCTTGCCTGGCAACAAACCACAGTCCCAGACTCTTGTCCTTCACTGGGAGGCCTCTCTTGACATGAAGCCTGCATCCTGGAGCTTGGAGCCCACCCAGGAATTCACCTGGTAAACACGCCCTGTCGTGCCATCTGTCCCTCCAGTAAACTAT
This sequence comes from Leontopithecus rosalia, assembly GCA_028533165.1. Lineage (NCBI taxonomy): Eukaryota > Metazoa > Chordata > Mammalia > Primates > Cebidae > Leontopithecus > Leontopithecus rosalia. The sequence continues at coordinate 144,559,970 of CM052653.1, forward strand.
GGGTGAAACCAGCCTCCTTCTCCTTCTACCCCCAGGGCCTGGAACCACCTCTTCCAGCCTTTCTGGGACTGGAGGAATTCGACCTGCCCCTCCCCGGGAACAATGAACAGAAGTGGGGCAGTGGGTGCACTGTCCTCAAGGCAGCCAGGAAGTGAAGGGAAAATGCTGCAAGTTTCTTCCGTAGGGAAGACAGGGTCTCAGGGAGGGTTAAGATGCAGAGGCAAGGGCAGAGTGGAAGGGGAGGGGAACAGCCGGGTGTGGTCTAAGAGGAAGCTGAGGTTTCAAAGCCCCATGAAGCCTTACAAGGTAATAGAGACAAGAGAATAGCTTTTAGATCCCAGCCTCAGTTTCCTCATCTGCAAGATGGGTGTGACCGTCACTCTAAGGATCAAATGACATCATGGGTTCAAAGCACTTTGACAACTGAAAATAAACTTTTTCTTCTGAGGCATAAGTATTTCTAAAAAGGAAGATACAGGAGTTACAGGCTCAGTAATAACAGGAAGTGGCATCTGTGCAGAGGTGTTCAACTGTCGTGCCCCACCAGGGCGACGCGGTGGAGCCCTCGCTCGGGGGACACAGAGGGCATTTGTAGGAGTGCCGCTCGTGACACTGCTCAGGCTTCTGCTGAACAAGGGCCAGCAAATCCCACAGCCCTGTTCGTTGACAGCCACCTTGCTCGGGAGCAGGCAGAGCGGTGTTTCTCAAAGTGTGGGCCGTCACAGGAGAGTCTTCTGCACACGAATCTAATACTCACATTCCTGGGCTCAATCCCAGACCTGCTGGGCGAGACACTTTGGAGAACTGTTATTTTAAACCAGCACCTCCAGTGACTCTCACAAAAGTTTCAGAAGCACGAGCACAGAAACGGTCAAAAAGCTGTGCAGTCAAAAGACCTGGGTCAAATCCCAGTACCACAACCCTGCTGCCGAGTGACACTGGGCAGGTTGACTTAACCTCTCTAAACCCGTTTACTGTTTCCATAAAGTACGAAGCACAATCACCTCAGCGTTGCTGGGAGGGTGAAAGGTACTACAGAGGAAAGCATCCACGGCTTCAACAAAGCAGAGAGTGATGCAACTGTGGCCCTCCTCTTTTAGGGGATCAATCTGCCACTAAGATGGCATAGTGCTTCCAAGGGTCTCCCATGCATGATGGAAGCCAGGCACTGCTAATGTTCTCCTATTCAGAAGCCCATCTCAGTCCCCCTTCTAGGGGTCAAGCAGGGTGAAGCAGGAGGGAAAGCTGGGCTGAGCTTTGGAGGAAAGGTAAGACCACCCAGCTTTCTCCCAGACAGGACCTTGAGGTCCTCCAGGCTGCTGGACACCGCTCCAAGATGGACCTACCAAGGGGCTCTCTTGGGGTAGAGAGCTTAAAGTAAGAAAAGGCTGCAGCTTCTGGACAGGCCCGCCTGAGGTTCTAAAACTCCAGGACGGAAAAAGAGCAGGAGAGGCCTGTCGCAAGGTCAACCCTGGCACTGCCCATGGCAGGGCTCACAAACGCCCCGCAGACTCTTTCCCCCAGGAAACAGGTTAAGATGAAGAAAGTTAGGCAGGCAGCTACAGGGCGGTGCCCGGCTCCCAGCTCACAGCAGAGGATGGTCAGTGCCATCCTTTCCCCTGCCCTGGTACCTGAGCTGTGCCAGGCACCTCCGGGCTTGCCGGCAGTTTCACTTTGCTGCTGTCAGGAGCTCAGCTGTTATCACACTGAGCTTTACAGTCTTGTGCTGGCTGCTCCCGGGCGGCCCTGGCCGGACACTGAGGCGGGGACTTTAGGCCACACGGGGCCAGGCTGGATGTCCCTGCCTTTCACTTCAGGCGCGGCCAGCTGGGGATGAGGATGCTCAGCGGCCGTCAGTTTCCAGCCCTAGGATCACCCTGGCTCCGACACGGAGTGACAGGGGATCCCCACGCGTCCCCGCAGCCAGGGCGCCGCCACAGGGCGCAGAGGGGCCTTGGCGGCGCTGCGGCTTCAGTCAGCAGCGGGTCCCTGCCGGCCTCCACCCTGAGCGGATCTGCCCTGCAAGCACCCGGCCCCCGCCCATCACCGCGCCCAACGCCAAGTTCCCAGGGCGCCTGGTCCCCCACACCGCACCAGACACCAAGTAACTGAGGCGCCCGGACCCCCATCAGTCTGCCCAATGCCAAGTTCCTGGGGCGCCTGGTCCCCCACACCGCGCCTGCCACCAAGTTCCTCGGGAGGCTGGTCCCCCACACCGCACCTCACACCGTTCCCGGGGCGCCCGGTCCCCCATCACTGAGCCCAATGCCAAGTTCCCGAGGCGCCCGGTCCCCCACACCACACCAGACACCAAGTTGCTGGGGCGCCCAGGCCCCCATCACTGCGCCCAACGCCAAGTTCCCGGGGTGCCCGGTCCCCCACACCACACCAGACACCAAGTTCCCGGGGCGCCCAGACCCCCATCACTGCGCCCAACGACAAGTTCCCGAGGCGCCCGGTTCCCTACACTGTGACCAACACCAAGTTCCTGGGGTGCCAGGACCCCCATCTCCGCGCGCAACGCCAAGTTCCCGGGGCGCCCGGCCCCGCGCGCCCGCCCGCCTCACCTGCTGAAGACCAGGCAGCCCAGGTGGTTGATGTCGTGGTCGGAGCGGTGGCGGCTGTAGTCCTCCCACAGGTCCTTGAAGGCCGTGACCGCCAGGATGAAGAGCACGGGCGCCAGGGCCAGGCCGGGCTGGAAGGCGTTCACCGCCGGCACGAAGTTGAGCAGCGCGATGAGGACGAAGTACACGTTGGCCAGGCGGTGGAACTGCTCGAACAGGTTCTTGGGCAGGAAGGACAGCAGCGTGTACTTGGTGGTCTTGAGCCGGTTGTCCGCCAGGTGCTGGGCGCACCCGCGCCGCCACCGCCGCCGTCCACCCTTGGCCGCGCCCGCCGTGGGGTCCTCGTCGCCCGGGGGCGGCAGCAGGTTGGAGCGCACCGTGCGCGTCCCGCCCTCCCGGCGCCTCCGCCGCCGCCGCCGCCGTCCCGCAGGCTCGCGTTCCATGGCCGCGTGTCACCGCGCCGGCTCCTCCGCTGCTCACGCCCGCCCGCGCCAGCCTCTTAGGTGATCATCACTCGCGGCCGGGCGCGGCGGGGCGGGCTCGCTGCCTGCGGGGCGCACGGAGACCGCGGTCAGCAGCGTCCAGCCCCGCCCCGAGCGCCCGGCCCGGTCCGCCCCGCCGCCGGCCCAGTCCCCAGGACGCACGGAGTCCCCGGCCCGGCCCGCCGCCCCGACTCGGACTCTCAGGAGAGCAGGAAAACCAAAGGGCCCGAGCTGGAAACTTTAGAGAGGTTTAGTTTCGTTTCCCAGAAACATCAGTTCGGTCCCAGAACAGGGCAAAGGCGCGCTGCCTCCAGGAGGAGAGAGAGAGAAACCGCGGGGCGCGAGAAGAGGCGCCGCCCCCGAGCAGCCCGCGCCCGGCCAGGGCCAGACCCGATTCATCCTGGGTGGCGAGACCTCGGGGCGCCCGGGCCGGGACCCTACCCCGGGGAGCAACTGGAATCAACACCCAGGGGAGCCGTGGCATCCAGCGCTCCCGGTTTTACGTCTTTTTTACTGAGGACCATTGCTCCTGGGGAGCCCTGGGAAGGGCCACTCGGGGTGCCTCTGAGACCTTCTCCCCGCCCCCACCACTTTGAGATTCCGTTCATGGGGTAACTAGACTTTCATTTCCTCGATCATCATCACTGCCTTTCCTTCCTCTCCGAAATAAAGTGTTTTTCTTTTTTTCTGTTTTTTTTTTTTTTTTTTTTTTTTTTTTTCATGGAAAGGAGAAATACCTCGCTATAGCAAAGACAGCCTGTGGTTTGCAGGTACTAGAGTCTCTGTTTCCCTCCCTAGGAAACCATGAGGAACAAGCGCCCCTGTGTCTTGTAGCTCTGAGGTGGCTGCCGTGGCTAGGAGGCGGTGGGGGGAGGAGGTGAGGCGGGAGGCGAGGATGGCTGTGGGAGGAGAGGGAGGGTGTCCCCGAAGTGTGAGCGCAGTACTCCCCTCCACATCATGGGGCACCCGAGAGGGGGTGGGAGAATAAGCTCGATGTGGAAAAAGGAGATGGCAGTCCCCACATCTGCAGTGAGACCCCACAGGTGTCCCACGGCTGTGACTGTTTGCCTCCCTCTTGAGAAGTACAGAGATGATAAGCAGTTATTTGTTGCCCAGGAGCCCGTGACGGGGCGGGGGCTGGCCGTGGCCTGGGCTCTCCCGGGGGGTGCTGCTAGCAAGGCTCTGCCCTGAGTGGGCTCAAATCGCTGACCTCTTCCCCAGGACCTGGCTCAGGGAGGCCCTGTCCTCCTGCACCCTGGCTTACCCGGGTCCAGCTATGACGTTCTCACAGCTCTACCCAGCTTTGCCACCATCCACACTGTTCCCCAGAATCCAGGGTTAGACGGTGGAGTGGTGACAGAGATGAAGAAAAAGAATCCCTTCCCCCAGTCACAGGGGTGCGCGTGTGGGCTGTAGAGGCGCAGATCAGGGAAAGGTGTGGCTGAAGTCTGCATCGCCCGGGAAGGGAGTCAGGTCTCAGTCAACCAGCAGCGGCATCAACAGCACGTGAAGGCCCGCAGCACCCGCTCTCCCTGCCTCACACCCCATGGCTCCATGTTTCCTGGTGACCCCTGAGGCCTGTGGCCTCCTGTCTTCAGGAGCATCCTGGTGGACCCTTGCCCCGGAGCCCACAGGTTTCCGGCCTCCCAGACTCCTAGCTTCAGCCAGTCCACACCGTTGCCAAGTAATTTCTGCCTCATTCCATTTCCTTACCCTGGAGCTTCCGGAGTCCCCCGTTGCTTACAGATGCTGATTCCTCAGGTAGAGGCCCTTTGAGGCCGTGAGGGGGACTGGCACCAACTTGCGATGTTCTTCAGCCCCTCCCTGCTTCAGGCCCAGCCCCAAGGTGAGAGTCTCCTCATCCTTCTCAGAACAGGCCTTGCTCATCCTGTCCACATTCCGCTCTAAGGTTCTGAGATTCTGTGAGTCACACTGCTCAAGCCTGGAATCTTTTCCCACCTGCTCTTCCCCAGTCCAAAGTCGGGATTTCCAGGAGCACCTAGCTCAGCTCAGCTCAGCTCTGCTCCGCTCCAGAAAGGTCTCCACGCTGTGTGAGCCGGGGAACTTTGGAGGGGTTTTTGAGCTCAGGTGTCTTCTGCCAGCTGGACTCTAAGACCCTGGCCTGCCAGGGCGAGGACAACGCTCTGGTGTGGTCGGGTGGACTTTGAGCTGGCCATCTGCACTGCGGGGCTGTAACAGGGGCCCACCGCAGGCCTGTGACCCACCGCAACCGTCCTTGCTGAGCAAATACTTGCTCATCACCTGCTGTGTGTCCAGCAATGTTCCAGGCACAGGGAATTCCTTCAGGGAGAGGATGCAGGACAAGACATCATTACGGAGTTGCAGCAACCCAACGAGAAACCAGGAGGCCCCGCGGAGGGCTCTGGAAGGATGAGAGAGTGCCTTAGGAAAGAGGGGCACTGGAGCCGAAGCCTGAGTGGGACGAGATGAGGTGGAAGAAGGTTCCAGACAGAGGGGGCGGCTCTGTCAAAAGGCCCCAAAAGAGGAGAAATCGCAGCATGTTTGAGGAGGCGGGGCCTCTGCCTTATGCTCATTCCAAAACCTTCTGCTTTAGGTGATGGGGATACCTGGGGAACCCAGCAAGTCTCTGCTCCCCGGAACACTGGTCCTCATGTGGGAACCCCAACAAAGAGGGCTTAGAAAATGAAGGGACACCTGAAACTGGGGCTGAGAGGGGTGGGCTCCTGCTCCTGTTGATGGGGTGGTCTGAGGAGGCCCCCAGCAACACCAAGCGGAGGCCTAAGGACACAAGCCATGCAGGCGTCTAGCGAAGAAACACCAAGTGCAGGGGGGTCCAGGGATTTCAGGCCCAGCAAGGAGGCCGGGATGACTGGAGCTGAGTGGGAGATTGGAGACGTGGCCCAGAGTGGGGTCATGTGGGGGCTGGTGAGGATTTTGGCTTTGGAGGGAGAGGGAAAGCCTTGGTGGAGTTTGAGCAGAGGCATCCCATAGTGGCAGACTGAGGTTTCCAGGGATCACCCCTGCCGCCATGCAAATAGAATGTAAAGGGCCAGGGCAGAAGAAGGGAGTCGGCATGGCAAGCAGCCACTGCAGTGGTCCCACAAAGGCACTGTGGCTCAGGCTGGGTGGCTGCTGGCGGAGGTGGGACGTGGCCTCCTCAGAGTATGCGGTACATGCTGCTGGACTGGTTGTGGGTTGTGCAAGAAAGGAGGTGAGGGTGGCCAGCAGCTAAAACCCGAGTTCCGTCTGCTGAGTTGGGAAGACAGAGGATGAGGCAGACCTGGAGGGGGCAGAAGTGGTGCAGGAATCTGACATCGGGGTGAAGCTTACCTGGAGATGCCAGTCTGGGGTCAAGAGCAGGTCTGGGTGCAGGAGAGGGTAGTTGTGAGGAGTGGCAGAGTGACCAGTGTTTGGGGCTTCACCAGCCTTTGGAAGGGACACGTCTCTGGATTTGCTTCAAGTGCCACAGGAAGCCATGAGCTGCCCCAAGCAGAGAGGCATGAGATAAGAGGGTCTCGTATTCTCCTTTAATAGATAGAAGATGGATCTGAGCAGAGTCGGAGCAGGAGAGATGTCAGTTAAGAGGTGGCTTAGACCCGGCAATGGAGAGACACAAACGGACAGATGAGAAGTCCGTCTTCCAGGTAGAGTTAATGTGACCGGCCGGCAGGCTGGATGTTCCCGTGAGGAAAACAGATGAACAGCTTTCAGGAGAAAAGCCAAGCTCAGCATAAGCCATGTTAAGTGTGAGATGCCAAGTGGGCAGTGGCGTGTTGAAGTCCAGACATGACAGCAAAGGCCAGCACTAGCGACGCGGCTGTGGGGGATGCTGGGAGGCACCTAGGTTTAGAGCCGTGTGAAGAGGTTGCACCCAGATTCACGAGATGATCACGGGGCAAAGGTGGAGTGCAGAGGAGAGACTCCGGGTGTCACTTTCCAACTAAGAAGTGTAGAGAATTGAATGACACGATCATCAAGATCGATTCCAGTTTTCAGTTATCAAGAATCAGTACCTATAATGGTAGGTACTGAATCTTGGTACCTGAAAATTTCACAGTTGGTGAAATAAATAATTAGGGAATAAGAATCACAGTCTAAAACATTTTAACCTGACAGTATTGTTTGACATTTACTCTAGTGATTGCCCTTCCAAGTAGGCCTGCCAGATTCTGATGTTTTCACATTAAAAAAAATTTTTTTAATATTTAATTTTAAAAAATATTTAATAAAAATAATTTAATTTTAAAAATATTTAATAAAAAATTAAATATTTTTAACTTTTTGGTTGGGCGTGGTGGTTCATGCCTGTAATTCCAGCACTCTGGGAGGCTGAGATGGGCAGGATCACTTGAGGTCAGGAGTTCAAGATTAGCCTGGCCAGCATACTGAAACCTCATCTCTACTAAAAATACAAAAATTAGCTGGGCCTAGTGATTCGCAACTGTAATTCCAGCTACTTGGGACCCTGAGCAAGGAGAATTGCTTGAACCTGAAAGGTGGAGGTTGCAGTGAGCCGAGACTGCGGCCTGGGCCACAGAGCAAGACTCTGTCTCAAAAATAAATAATTTTTATTTTTTATTTTTAAAGAGAGACAGGGTTTCCCTGTGTTGCCCAGGGTGGCCTCAAACAAGCCTCCCTCCTGGGTCCAGACAGCTTCTGAAATTTCTAATATGAAAAGCTAGGCACAGACGCTGTCTATTAGTTTACATGACTTTATCATCCAAAAAGTTCCAAAATATAGAGCCGTGAAATTTTAGATAAAAGTAACTGACTAGTGATTAAGATAAATTGATGATTACATAATCCTAGAAATACAGAATTCTAGAGAGAGAAGCGAAGATTTTTATTTTGTTAACCTTTTTCTTATCCCACACACCGTCTTTTCTAAGAAGGTAATACTTTGAAATACCTGCCTTGAGAGCGTTTGTTCTCCCTTTCTCCAAACTAGATTCCCTTTAAAAAGACAGATGGTATTTTCCAAAAGGATAAAAAAGTATAGTCGTGCTGGGCAGCTGGAAAAGTATCTTCAGAAAACAAAGATATCTCCGAAGATACCGAGGGGCATCAGGAAGGTAGGAGCTGATGAGTGGAGGGGCCGGAACGCCTAACACGTAAGAAAACATGCTACAGAGTTAAGTAGGCAAGGACGCGTCTTTTTAAAAAGTGAGTTTTTCAGGCAGATTTCTTGAGAGGGCTCAAAGTCAGGGAGAGCAGGCCATTGTAGCACGAGGGGCAGCTGGGAAAATAGCGGAGCTGCCAAGCTGCTACTCCCAGGACGCCAGTCCAGGTCCCAAGCTGGTGAGTTCAAGCAGTTGCTCTTAAGACCGCTGCTCCTGAGAGTGACCTGGGGAGCTCCTGATGCCCAAGCAATGCCCATGCCTCGCTCTAGCCTCAGTACACATGGGGACTTACCTGGTACCAGCTTGGCGGGGAGACCCCACCCAGGCGGTGCTGAAGGAATCGTGAGGCAGACACCCAGACAGAAGAGCAAAGTAGGTCTATGCAGGGCGGGGGCAGCAGCCTTCCGGGGCTGACAGCATTCCAGGCTGGAGGCGCCGAGGAGTTGCCGATCACGGAGTTCCTCTCTCTGACCAGGTGATTCGTATCAACAAACAGGTGTTCTGTAGTTTCTCATAACGCAAACATATAACAAGTAGGCAGCTTTACCCACTTACCGCTGATTACAAACAAGCGGAAAGGTGCTCTCCACGAGGCAGCCACGGGGCAGGGGCAGATGTCTCCGAGAACTGCTTTAACTGCTGTATGATATCCCTACATTGTTCTGCCACTTTGCAATGCCCGGAATGGCTTTCCACTCGGGGAGGGAGTCGGCTAGGTTTTCCTTGCCATCATTTTCCTAGCAAACGATATACTCTATCATACACTCAGCATTCATCAATATTCATAAACTTGATATTTCTCAACGGGGACCAGACCCCAGCACCCAGGTTTTTTAAAAGCTTCTTGGGTGATTCCAACATGCAGCGTGTTTAGGAACCTCTGGTCTGTATCTGCAGTGATCAGCATGAATCTATATAACAGTCAGGGGTCACTGGATTGTTTCAGAACAACTGGTGGCTGTGGCTGTAAAAGCCTGACGGGAGAGACTCTCAAGGCGGATGCCTTCTGTGTTGAACCGGAGTGGTGTTCGCAGGAAAAGCTGCGTAGAACTAAATACACATACACGGTACAGGGTGAAATCTATGCAAAGCTGATTATTTTATTAATCTTAAACATTAACTACTATTTCATTATATATTTATATTTTAAATACATTTTGATATTAAATACATTATTTGACTATAATTATTTGAATATATCAACATTTCCTATGTTATTTGAAAAATCATTTAAATTTTGATTTATTAATTTTATTAATGTAAATTTTCTCATTGTAACATATTTGTACATTCATATGCTTTATAACTAGCATATATCTAACATATAATGTCTGTATTCCAAATGATGCATCTTAAAGGTGGGCCGTACACACACACGAAGAAAGTGTGAATTCCACTGTCAAAATATAATCATGAGAGAGATAAATCTACTCTATCAATTAAAGACATTATTTCTGGTGGCTTTCATGCAGGAGTGCACACTGGGGACAAAAGTGAGACTGTGGCCACATTTCTGTGTGTGTGGAAATTCAGTCTGACGAGGCATGGAGTGTGAAGTCGATGCAGTGGACAGAGTGCTGTGTGGTATATGGCACTGGAAATGTGGACAATTTGGGGGAAAAGGCAAATCCTTGTTTCACAGCCTAACCTAAAATACAATGTAGGGGGTTATTATTTACATTTTAACAAGGGAAAATACCAGAGAAATACGTGTTATGTTCAAGTTGGGGGGGAAGATCTTTCTGAAGGACAAAACCCAGAAGCCACAAACAGCAAAATGAACTATATAAAAACTTCGTATTTCTGTGGCATGAAAGCCCAATATATTATCATATTAAAGGCAAATAACGTGTTTTAATTCTTTTTACTTTTCTTTATTTTTTTGAGGCAGGATCTTGCTCTGTTGCCCAGGACAGGGTGCAGTGGTGTGATCTCGGCTCACGGCAGCCTCAACTTCCTGGGTTCAGTGGATCCTCCCAAGTGAGCCTTTCGAGTGGCTGGGATTACAGAGGCATGTCATGCCTGGCTGACTTTTTAGGTTTTCTTTTCTCTGTACAGATGGGGTCTCACTATATTGCCTAAGCTGATCTTGAACTCCTGGGCTCAAACAATCCTCTCACCTCGGTCTCCCACAGTGTCGGGATTGCAGGTCATAACATTTTAATAGAGAAAACGTAAGTCTATACTATGCGTCCGTTAAAAAATTTTTTAAATAATTGGCACATAATTGTACATGTTTACGGGGTACAGAAAAATGAGGTAGAATTGGATGTGCCGGCAGAGAAAGATATCCACACATTACTCAGTGAAGGGAGCTGGAAAAGCGTAAGTGTCGTCGAGCGTTAGACCCCCCGTTGACGTGAGCAAGGTGTACAGAACCATACACTCCCGCGACGTTCTCTAGGGCTGCTGTGCAAAGCAGCACCAGCTAGATGGCGTGAACGGAAATGAGTGGTCTCATGGGGCTGGAGGCCGAAAGTCTGAAATGCCGGCGCCAGCAGAGCTGGCTTTTCTGAGGGCCCGGAGGGAGAACCTGTTCTCCGTCTCTCCCTGGCTCCTGCTGTTTGCGGGTCATCGCTGGTGTTTCTTGCCTTGCAGACACATCACTGCAATAGCTGCCTTTGTGGTCACATGACGTTCTCTGTGTGTGCGTGTGTGTGTATGCGCGTGCCCATGTGTGCATGCGTGTGCACATGGGTGTGCGTGTGTGTGTCCCAGTTCCCCCTTTTCGTAAGGACACATTGGATTAAGGCCCACCCCGCCCCAGCATGACCTCACTGTAACTCAGTGAATTATATCTGCAACAGTCCTATTTCCAAATACGGTCACATTCTGAGACACTTGGGGTTAGGATTTCAACATATAAATGAGCAGGACACAGCTGAATCCACAGAATCCCTAAGAAGCAAGACCGATTAAGTGATTTGTTGAGTAAATGTTGCTCTGACCAGTGCAGGAGGATAGGAAAAAAGGACATTCAATTTTATCTTATAGATTAATCAAATCATGTTTGGACAAATAATTTATTATTAGATGTATAAGATAGATGGAGACAGAGAAAGAGCAATCGTGAGGCAGCAACATGCTGTTACATTTTGCCAGAGAAGGAATTAGGAAAGTGATCACTGCTGAGAAGACAGAAGACCCACTCTCCCCAGAAGGCCTGAGTCCTCTTACGACTGCTCCAAAGCTCAACTCATTTGTGAAAGTAACTCTTTGACAAAGAGAATACGATGGCGCACCCGCTCTGTGCCGTGCTCTGTCACAGCATCGGCAGTGCGAGGAGGCACAGTCAGTGCCACGTCGCGTGTGGTCTGCGGACCACCCTGCACCGCTTGGTAGAAGAGACGGTCTGGGGAAAGGGAGCGCGGAAGCAGTGCGTTCGCTTCCTGTTCTGGTAGGTTCCTTGTCTTGTGGCAGACAAGCACACACGGCGGCAGGTGTGCCGCTTCAGTCACCCTCAACGGGGCTGCGTCTCCGCCCTCTGGAGCCATGTTCAGCAGAGGAGACACAGGTATCATGACAGAACAGCACCCTCCCCGGCCATGTTCAAGTGTCAAGTCTGGAATTTTCCCTTCACACCCCATTGGCCCTCTAGGTGTCAAGGAGCCCACCTCCGGTTTAGAAGGACACAGATGCCTTCTGGGCCGTTGCCTGGGAAGGGATGCTAAGCAGGACAGCTCTGAGAAGGCTCCGCACCATATCTAAACACATGAAAGGAATTCTGTGTTGGAAAATTCAGGATGGCAGCTGTGGGGAGCAAGCCAAGGCAAAGGGCAGAATGTGGAGCAGCACGTGAGGCTCCAGCCGCCTGCGGCCCGTTTGCAGGCACTGCCTGCTTCCACGACTTTCAGGAGCCACACCTAGGAGCCACGCAGGGCGAGGCTAGGCAGGCTTCCATTGCCAGCTGTGGTCTCCGCAACAGCCCTCAGGCCAGAGGCCCCGTCCAGGCCACCTCCGCCAGGCCCCCGCCATGGGGTGGTCTTGGGTGGGCTCACTCTCCCTCCCACTGCGCTCCCATCTCTGCTATAATTCACCACCTCAGCCCTTCCTATTTGGTTTCCAAGAGCATATTTTGGAAGTAAAAGCAAAGCACCGTGAAAACATGCTCTTGCTCATTTTATGCCTCCTACCTCTGCTGTCTCCCAAATGACCAGTGGAAAGCTCCAGTCACCAAGACCAACATCTCCAAATCCTACCTCCTTTCACTTGTAAACACCCAAGCGTCCCTGCGTGATACCAGTGCCATGACAGACACCTCTGCAGGGCTCTGGAAGTCGGAACCATTCAGGCTACCCGGACAGGTGGTGGAGAAAGGCTTCCAACAAGAGGCCATCCTTGAACCGTGTCTTGAAAGGGGGCGGGAGCTTGCCACACAGAGGCAAGGAGACTCAACAGGGAGAGCAGGGAAGCAAAGAGTAAAACCACGGAGTGTTTTTGTGAGTTTCAGTATGTCTGGAATTTAGGTGTGTTGGGGATTCAGTGCGGATGAAGGCAGTGGGCCACGTAAAAGAGGCTCTTGTTTGCTTTCTATCAGTGTGTTAGTTCCATGACCTAGAAGTGGTGAGGGGTTACATGATTCTAACAACATCCTTTGCTCTTCAGCTACCCAAACACAATTTTACACATATTTTTCCGACAAGTTTTAGATCCTAAATGCTCTCCCCATCTGGCCACAGATAATCTAGACATGAAACATGCTTGCTTCATCAGAGGCAGTCAGAATAAAGAGAAATGGCTTCCATACCACAAAGCCAACTGTGAGTCTGGGTGTGGTGGCTCAGGACTGTAATCCCAACACTTGGGGAGACTAAGGCCAGGAATTCAAGACCAGCCTGGGCGACAGAGTGAGAACTTGTATCTACAAAAAAATTTTCCAAACAAAAAGATTAGCTGGGTATGGTGGCACACATCTGTAGTCCAGCTACTCGGGCTGAGGCAGGAGGATCGCTGGAGCCCAGGAGTCGGAGCTGCAGTGCACTGTGCTCATGACTGTGTACTCCTGCTTGGGCAACAGAGCAAGAGCCCGTCTCTCAAAGAAAAAAGCGACTCTGAGTAAAAGTAATGCACATATATTGTATACTTTAGCTACCCATGTAAAAAACTGAATATTTCATGTTTCTTTTCTTTTGTCTGTAGTTATGATCTTCTGGCTTGTTTGAAATGTTCACTTTTTTTGAAATAAAACTTGAGTTACAAAGGATTATAAATCATTCTACTATAAAGACACATGCACATGTATGTGTATTGCAGCAGTGTTTAAAATGCAAAGACTTGGAACCAACCCAAATGCCCATCAATGATAGACTGGATAAAGACAATGTGGCACATATACACCATGGAATACTATGCAGCCATAAAAAAGGAAAGGATGAGTTTATGTCCTTTGCAGGGACATGGATGAAGCTGGAAACCATCGTTCTCAGCAAACTGACACAGGAACAGAAAACCAGACACCACATGTTCTCACTCGTAAGTGGGAGTTGAACAACGAGAACACATGGACACAGGGAGGGGAACGTCACATATTGGGGCCTGTCACGGGGTAGGAGGCGAGGGGAGTAACAGCATTAGGAGAAATCCTAATGCATGAGGGGCTTAAAACCTGATGGCTGATAGGTGCAGCAAACCACCGTGGCACGTGTACGCCTATGTAACCAACCTTCAAATTCTGCCCATGTATCCCAGAACTTAAAAAAAAAAAAAAGGAACCTGGGGTTATATTTCCAGCAGAACTGGAGTTTTATTTCAGAAAAAGTGAAAGTTAAGATTTAGCATTTTTATTATCGGAATGAGGGCTCTGGCAAGTGCAATAATTTATAATCTCCAAGTAATGAGAGGGTTGCAAGAGACAAAAACATAAAAATATGGGGCTAGATTGGAGCAAAGCCTGAATTTTGAAACTGTTTCTTTTATTAATGTCACATGTCAGCCAAACGCATCTGGATTCCAGCACCCAGGGACTCTGCTGGTGTAGCAGAAGGCAGTGAGCATTGCCGCTCCATCAGCAGAAGGCCCTTCCACGCCTCGGCTTTCCTCAAAATGAATTTTTGAGAATCAACCTACTTCAAAATCTGCTTCCTACTTTACATTCGTTGCAGTGTTTCTTTCTTGTTTTGAAGGTTGGACCACATGTCGTAAAATATAACCTGTACATGATGATGTGTGTAAATCACTGAGTACAAATCTGAAAAGGAAACAAAGTCTTGGCAATTCACTTTCATTTCTCACTGTGATGGAGTCACCGACACCAGACTTGTCCTTCCACTGCAGTGTCCACTTAAGTCCTTGGCTAGATACTAAGCTGTGCATATGCGTCGGTTAATTTCCATACCTGGCGGTGAGCAGCTGCTAGAGTGAATGGGGATTCCGGAGTCTGTGTAGTGCTCGGAGCGCTGGGAGACACAGGAGTTCTGCCTTGCCAGAAACAGAATGCTGGACACTCTGAGTATTCAAGTGAGACCACAGGAAGGGCATCCCGAGATTACACCATTGCAATCCAGTCAGGGCCACTGAGTGAGACTCTGTCTCAAAAAAAAAAAAAAAAAGTAAGGGCTACCCTAGACCCACAGTATCAAAGTCCAGAAACAAGCCTCAGCGGGATCAAGCTGAATCCCCATTACATTAACTGACTGCCAGAATAAAACACACAGATCTAAAAGAAGACCAAAAAGAAAAAAACCAGCTCTCAGGAACCAGGCATTCACAATGGTCATCATCAATTTTAATATAGGGGCATCCGCAGAAAAAATAGCAACTGTAAATAGAACTAAATGGATTTTCTGGAACAGAGAAGTCCAATGTATGAAATGAAGATTTCACTGGATGGGCCAGTAGATTAAAGATGATCAAAGCATACTCAGTTTACATCCATCTAGATAAATGCAAATGATCCAATCTTAATAGTAGGGAGAAAAAGTATGCAGAGATTCACTGATCTATCGGACAATATTAAAGAGTCTAACATATAGATGGACTCTTACGAGGAGAAAAGAAAGAGAATGAGTCAGAAAAAATATTTGAGAAAATAATGGACAAATATCTCCCAAATTTGGTTAAAATATAAGCTTCCCTAAACTTCCAAAAGCTCAGAAAACCCCAGGCAGGACAAATAAAACAAAAATACACGTAGGCCCAGCTGATGGAGCTATAATGCTCACTACCTTCTGTCATGCCTGCTGAAAATCAAAGATGAAGAGAAAATCTTTTTTTTGTTTGTTTGTTTTTGGAGACGGAGTTTCGCCCTTGTTACCCAGGCTGGAGTGCAATGGCGCGATCTCAGCTCACCGCAACCTCCGCCTCCTGGGTTCAGGCAATTCTCCTGCCTCAGCCTCCTGAGTAGCTGGGATTACAGGCACCCACCACCATGCCCAGCTAATTTTTTTGTATTTTTAGTATAGACGGGGTTTCACCTTGTTGACCAGGATGGTCTCGATCTCTTGACCTTGTGATCCACCCGCCTCAGCCTCCCAAAGTGCTGGGATTATAGGCGTGAGCCACTGCACCCGGCCGCTTAATTTCTTAATGTCTTTGAAAGGAAAACAATTGTTTAAGCAAAAATTATACCAACTGATTGTAAGGTTTCTAACTTATGCAAATTTAAAATATATGACAATGATAGCACAAGAAGTGGAGGTTGAATGAAATTACACTTTCATTACAACGTATAGGTATTACAACAATAACAAGTCAACATGGTGAAGACTTTTATGCTGATACATTCAACAAATTAGATGAAATGGGATATTTCCTTGAAAACCAGAGTTTACCAAAACCAGTGCAAGATGAAGGGAAAATGTGAATAGCTCTGTATCAGTTGAAGATATTAAATCCAAAATCTACGTCCTAGCCAGGCACAGTGGCTCATGCCTGTAATCCCAGCATGTTAGGAGGCCACGGCTGGAGGATCACTTGAGCCCGGGAGGTCAAGATTGCAGCAAACGGTGATTGTGTCACTGCACTCCAGCCTGGGCAACAGAGCAAATGTGCATCTCGAATTTAAAAGAAATAAAAATAGAAATGAAAACAAAATCAAAGTCCTTCCCATAACAAAAAGTCCAGGCCCAGGTGGTACGATGACACACACATTAGAATAGCTCCAGTGAAAAGCAATGCCACCAGCAAATATTGGCAAAGAATGTGCAGCAGGTGGACTCTCATGCATCGCAGTGGAAGAGTAGAGCTGGTACCGAGGTGGGAGGTGGGAGTTGACTCCAGAGGCGGGGCTCAGACTCCGGACCAGATTGAAGACTACCTGAAACAGGGAAGAGGCAAAAGCACCTCTCCAGAAGACATGCCTACCAGTGCCATGTCAGTTGACCATTGCCATGGCAGCACCCAGAAGTTACCACCACTCCTTTCCATGACAATGACCTGACCACCCAGAAGTGACCACCTTTTTTTCTAGAAAGTTTTGCATAACCCACCCCTTGATTTACCTGTGATGAAACATGGGTGTAAAATGACTGCTGAACTGCCCCTGAGCTGCTACTCTGGGCACACGGCCTGTGGGTAGCCCTGCTTCTTGGGGAGCAGTGCTCCTGCTGCTGCTGTGCCCTGTTGCTGCCATCGAAGCTACTGTTTAACACCACCTGTTTGCCCTTGAATTCTTTCCTGGGTGAAGCCAAGAACCCTCCTGGGCTAAGCCCCAGTTTGGGGGCTCACCTGTCTGGCGTCAGAACAACCACTCTGGAACTGTATTTGGTAGTTTCTGTTTTAGTGAAATATATTTACCTGTGGTCAGCAATTCTGGTCCTAGTCATGGACTCTAGAGAAATGAAAGCATATGTACATAAAAAGGCTGGTTCTTCGCAGCTTTATTGAAAATAGCCCAAACCTGGAAACCACTGCAATGTCTATCAACAAGTGAGCAGATAAACAAAATGTGCTATTTCCATACAGTGGACTGTTGTTCAATAGTCTAAAGGATACACTGGAGAACTAGATCAATCACAATACATTGTGCTGAGTGAAAGAAGCCAGAAATAAAATACTACCTAATGTTTGATTCTATTTAGCTGAGGTTCACAGATAGGCAAAACTAATGTAGCTTGGAAAACAGTCTAAAGGACAGTTGGTTCTGATATTGAGGGGTGGAAGATGGTTGGAAAGGGTCTCAGGGGAATTTTGAGTTTTGTAACACTCTATTAACGGAGTAGAATGCCAGTTACCTAGGGTTTTGCAGTTCTTTCTGCTTCTGTGGTTACCTTTAAGAAGGAAAGGTGTCAGTGTCTGGAGAGAGCATGAGGGATTCTCTGGAGTGCTGGCGGTGCTCTCCTTCCTGGCACGGCTGTACTTACCTGTGGTAATGCTCCAGCTGTACATTATGATGTGTGCACTTTCCTGAATGTGCAGTATGCTTTTATAATAAGCCAAAAATTAAAAGCCCTTTGGATGACTTACTATCCACATGTGCTATCCTCCCACGGTGTGGTTAATCCTGGCATCTGTGAGGTCAGGCTGAGACACTCTGCTCAGCCACCTCTGACGCCTGTCTTCCATGCCTGATCAAATACTTCCTAATCCTGAGAGCTGTTGGGGTTCACTTGAATTCCCTGGCACGGTAGGAACCATTGTGCCCTTCCCAGAAGGAAACTGATCTAATTGGCTTAATGAGGCCAAGAACCTCTTATTCAACTTCCTTTTCTTTATAATAACATGGTATTACTTCTTTTAATTACAGACTACCACATGGAAATTGCTGACTTATTCTAGCTCCATTAAGTGGACACACTAAGATAACCCAAAATGCGTACAAAAAGCACACGAACACCCCCGGTGCTTGCCTCTGCTCCCTGCACTCAGTCTCCGTGGTCCCGTGCACCTTACCTTCCCAGTGCGGCTCTGCTTCTTGGTTCGGCTTTAACAGCCTGCCTAGCGCATGCCTCTGTAGCCCAAGGACCTGATCTGAGAGAGCGTGCATCTGGCCAAGTGCTTTCAGAGGGAGCATGAAAGCTCCTTTGCCTTTGCCCACAGCCTGTAGTTGGGCAAAGCCATCTCACACAGAGCTTACCTTACATAAAGTGTTAAATATCTCAGGTAGTTTATTGAATATTGTTGAAAGTGAAAAGCAGAACAGTTGTGTGGATTCTTCAACTACTATTTCTTTTTTTTGTTTTTGTTTTTTGTTTTGAGACAGGGTCTTGCTCTGCTGCAGCCTTAACCTCCCAGGCTCAAATTGTCTTCCTACCTCAGCCTCCCGTGTAGCGGAGACCACAAGTACCCACCGCCACCATGCCCAGCTAACTTATATAGTTTTTGTAGCAACAAGGTTTCACCATGTTGTCTAGGCTGGTCTTGAACTCCTGGCCTCAAGGGATCCACCCACCTTGGCCTCCCAAACTGGTGGGATTACAGGTGTGAGCCACTATGTCTGGCCTGAAAGCACTGTTTCTATTGAGTATGTATCACTTTCACTCCACAGTAAGTTTGAAAAGTCTAAGTCAGGAACCGTCAGTCTAAAAAGTGACACAGAGAAGTCGGGAAGTGAGGTTACCTGACTGACTGGAAGACAGTGAAACCAATGCCTGTGTAACGAAACACTGAATCAAAGGGAACAAAGACGGGGTGGGAAGAAGCCAGAAAGGGACTGGGCCAAGCGAGAGGGAAAGGAAAAGAGGGTTCTTTCTGCCCCTCCTCCCTTGGTCAGGCCATGGGCGCAGGGCGGCGCTGGGCCCCCTGCTGTGTCGAATGCTCTGTCTTGGTCTTCTCCCTCCCTCTTCCTCTAGACTGGCATCTTCGTCAAGTCTTGGATGAAGTGGGTGAGAGGAACGCCTTTTCATCATGAGCTTCCCTGGGGTCTTTCTTCCTCCACACGAACTTTCAAAAGTCTATTTGGGATGCAAAGGCTGAAAACTCCAGCACTCCATCTCCCCTCCTCTCCTGGCCAACGTCCAGGAGCTGGTAAGACAAGACCTCCAGTTGCTGCTGAGATGGAAGGAGGCCATGGGGAAAGATGGAACGATAAACATGTCAGTTAATATCCACGTTACCTCACCACATGGGTGTTTGTTAGGACATAAATGGGTTTGTTCTCCATCAATCAAGAGCAGCAGAGAACATGGAGGGGTGGAGGGATGGGCAATGGTTTGTTTTAAAGAAAAAGGCCAGTGAGAGAAGAAGTTCAAGGCCTCCAGTCAAGGGACCCATGCTTCTCCCAAGCCCTCATCTCCGTGCCCTTCCCACGCAGTCTTGCCCACCCTCCCATTCTGTGCCAGCAGGTCTGGGTGCTTACGCCTGGCTGGGGAAGTGCCTGTCTTGGAGGGGAAGGGGTGTGAGGACCTCACCTGTATGCATCAGATTCCACAGAGCCTCTGGAGCCCAGGGTTTTTATCATTATATGTTTGTTGACATATTAGGTAAACAACTGTACTTTGTTGCTTTTTTATTTGCTTTTTTTTATTATTACTTGCAGCCATTTAGAAAAATGGCTGTTGTTCTTGAATGTTAGCTGTGCTCACACTTTCCCACTATTTGCTCCTTAGTGAGCTCCCCTTCCCTCCCCTCCCCTCCCCTCCCCTCCCCTTCCCTCCCCTTCCCTTCCTTTTTGAGACAGGGTCTTGCTCTGTTGCCCAGGCTAGAGAGCATTGTGTGATCGTGGCTCACTGCTGCCTCAACCTCCTGGGCTCAAGAGATCCTCCCACCTCAGACTCCTGAATGAGACCATAGAGACTCACCACTATGCCCAGCAAATTTCTTTTTCTAGAGATCGGGTCTTGCTACGTTGCCCAGGCTGTTCTCAAACTCCTGGTTTCAAGCAATTCTCCTGCCTCGGCCTCCTAAAATTCTGGGATTATAGACATGAACCACTGCACTTAGCCTGTCCACTCGATTTTTGTTTTTAAAATACTTACCCTTTTTTTTGGTCTCAGGGTCTAACTGTTCTTTTCTAGATTTGATCTGAGATGGAATCATGGATCTTTGTATTTCAGAATGAAAGAGAGGTGTGAGCCAGGGAAGATTCTGCAGGAAGACCTTTAGCGTGCTGAGGCAAGGATGTGAGGTGCAGTCCGGTCGCTACTGTCCTTGGGGTTGCTGAGGAGTCTGACGTGATGGCTCCATGGCAGGTGGTGCTCACGCCTTGGGAGTCCATATGGCTAAACGACAACAGAAGCTGTGACCCTGGTTCTTGCTTCTCATATAACAGCGGAAGTTCGATGTGGAGAATCTTTTTTTTTTTTTGAGATGGAGTTTCGCTCTTTTCACCCAGGCTGGAGTGCAATGGCGCGATCTCAGCTCACCGCAACCTCCGCCTCCTGGGTTCAGGCAATTCTCCTGCCTCAGCCTCCTGAGTAGCTGGGATTACAGGCGCGCGCCACCATGCCCAGCTCATTTTTGTATTTTTAATAGAGACGGGGTTTCACCATGTTGACCAGGATGGTCTCGATCTCTTGACCTCGTGATCCACCCGCCTCGGTCTCCCAAAGTGCTGGGATTACAGGCTTGAGCCACCGCGCCCGGCCCGGAGAATCTTTCTTTGCAGGCTGTGTGGCTCTTGCCCTTTGTGGTAGCTCTATTGCGTTCCCTAGCAGTGTTTTCAAAACCTTCTTGACCAGTGACTATTGATAAGCATTTAGATCATATAAGTGGTTTTCTATTGCAAACGAGATGAGCAGAAACATACATTACACATATACCTTTGTGCACTGACTGGATTTATATAGGCTAGATTCCGAGAACTGGTGTCTCAGTCAAAGGAAACATGCATTTGAATTTGAGTAGATGCAGTCCTTCCAAAGAGCCCTTCCGAAATGCTGGACCACTGCGTGGAATCGTATCCGCCACGGCGCGGAGTCAGCTGTTTCCCTGCATCCAAACCAACAAGGTGCTGTCCACTTGTCTCTTCTGCTCACCTAATGGGGACACCTGGTACTTGATGATTCCTAAACAATTTTGAGTATGAAGGGGTTTTGACTTTGGAGCTGTACTTTCCAGAATTTTCAAAATAACAAGTTGGAAAGTAGACTGAAGGGAAGGCATTGAGGGTGCGGTGTACATCAGAGAGGGCAGAGGAAGAAAATCCGTATCCAGGTACCAGGAAAAGAGGGCAGCTCTAAGGGCAGATAGAAGAAACTCGTGGGAAGCCGTCTCCTGGCCAGTGGCTTCTCCCCGTGCCCACAGTGGCTTTTTGCAAGTGTGTTTTGTTGATGCTGTTTGTTTTTAGAGCTAGGGTCTCTCTCCGATGCCCAGGCTGGAGTGCAGACGCAGGAGCCTAGCTCTCCACAGCTGCAGCAACACATTTCCCTGCAGTTGCAGCCGGCAGCCAGGGAAGTGTGAAGGGCAGCCAGGCTCATAAATTTGAAGACTGGGGAAGAATTGCGATGGTAACAAAATATTTCTCTGTGAAGTATCCAGGCGTAAGGCTTACGCAGCAGTGACTTTCAAACTTGAGACGCTCTTACCACTCCCCAACTAGAAGGCGGCTGGGAGCTCTCTAAGAGGCACGGGCCACCCTGAGGCCTCTGTGTTGATGAAAGAAGCCCCGACTTCCTCTCAGGGCCCACCTCCCTGGGGGCAGGGGGCTGGATGCAGAATTTGACTTTTTTAATACTTTTTTTTAAGGAAATACAAATCTCGAGAGAATACTGTAACAACCCCAACAGAACCCCTGCCAGATTCCTCTTTCCCTTTTACAGCTGCGTGGCGCGCATAATGTATTCAGGAGCTTCCTGCTGTTTTGACAAGTGGGCTCTCTCTGGCTGGCCTTTGGCTGCAGTCAGTAGACGGCCTTTTGCCTACACGTTTATACATTTTTGCAAATGTAGCTTTAAGTTCGATTCCAGGAGGTGCGTTTTCAGGGTTGTATTTATATATCCTGCCCATCTTCCTGGTATTGGTCCTTTATTGCTTCTAAAATTTGAATTTCTACTTTATTTTTAATGTTTTTCTTACTTGTCACTGATTTGAAGCTCATACATTTTGAATTTTGAGCCATAATTAGGGAAATTTTCTTACTCCGGATGATAAAGTTTACTTATATTTTCTTCTAGAATTTACATAGTCGTCATACTCCACACTTAGATTTTTAAAAATCTATTAAATTGAGACAGGGTCTCGCTTTGCTGCTGAGGCTGGACTTGAACTGCTGGTCTCATTGGCTTCTCCCTTCTCGGCCTCCCAAAGTTCTGGGATTACGGGCATGGACCACTGCAGTTGGTCTGCGTTCAGATTCCTGCTACTTAGACTATTTGAGTGCAGAGAGTGGGGTATGGATTTAATTGTACTTCTTCTAAATAGCTATTCCTTTGTCCTCAAAATATTTATTGGAGGGTTCGGTCTTTGACTGCCTGCCTTAGAGTCTGTGTCATTTGCTCTCTCCGTATGTACCTGGCTGTATATCAGGCTTTTACATTCTGTTTTGCTGGTCGGCTGTCCTTTTATCTGCTAATACCAAACTCCTTTAATTCAGGAAGCTCATAGAGAGCTGGCCAGGAGTGTGGAGGAGCAAGCACTCCTGACTCACCTGAATTCCAGCGGAGCACAGGCTGGGCCCGCTCTCTGCCTGTGCTTCATTAGGCCCCGTGGCTACAGAAAAATCTCAGGAATAAAAATGGAGACAGTGAGACTTCAGGCTGAAATCACTAGAAACCCCCAGGAAGTAAAGAAGGAAAAAGAAACCAAGGAACCAGAAAAACCAACAGATGAGCTAATTAAAACCTGGAGTGACCAGGACATCCAGGGTTTCTTACAAGAATGGAAATTTCTTGAATGTGAAGAGTTGAGGAGGAAGATCGTGAATGGCCCAAGACAATCGCCCAGTGCCTCCAGCAGAGAGGCCCCAGCAGGGGCTGGCAACAGTGTCCCCAGGGGCTGGAGCGAGCAGGACTCATGCTGGGCCACTCTTGAGGCCAACCGGAGCCAGCCCTGGTCCTGTCCTCATGGAGAGGCCCTGCCAGGATTCTGGGATACAGATGGCAGGACAA
>CM052653.1:144583538-144600729 GCA_028533165.1 Leontopithecus rosalia
GGGAGGGAGAGAGGGAGGGAGAGGGAGGGAGAGACAGGAAGGAAGGGAGGGAGGTAGGGAGGAAGGAAGGAAGGGAGGGAGGGAGGAAGAGAGGGAGGGAAGGAAGGGAGGAAGAAAGGGAGGGAGGGAGAGAGGAAGGAAGGGAGAGAGGAAAGAAGGGAGGGAGGGAGTGAGGGAAGCAGTAGGGAGGAAGGAAGAAAGCCACTCTCTGCCCGCCCCTCGGGCCTAGCCCTCTGCCTGGGACTCCGAGGCTGGAAGCCCCTGTCCCCTCTCAGCCCGGCACTGCCACCTGCCTGCTTCTCTGGAGCCCCACGTCCCCTGCTCTCCTTTGAGTCTGATTCTCCCCTGCAAACTCCAGCTGGTCCAGCCCGCACGTGTGTGTAGGTGCCTGTGGCCACCGTCCTCCAAGCCCTGGGGAGGGGCCGAGCTCCGTGGAAGCCTCTGGCGGGAGGGACGCGACTCCAGGGCTGGGAGGCTCAGGACACCGTGGGAATTCTATGCCCTTCTCAGGAAGGCGCAGGGGCCTGCAGGGAGCTGCGAGCCACAGTGCCACCTGGTGGCGCGCGGCCGACATCGCCAGCGGCCGGCTTTGCGTTCTTCCTTTTTTTTTTTTTTTTTTTGAGACGGAGTTTTGCTCTTGTTACCCAGGCTGGAGTGCAATGGCACCATCTCGGCTCACCGCAACCTCTGCCTCCTGGGTTCAAGCAATTCTCCTGCCTCAGCCTCCTGAGTAGCTGGGATTATAGGCACGCGCCACCATGCCCAGCTAATTTTTGTATCTTTAGTAGAGACGGGGTTTCACCTTGTTGACCAGGATGGTCTTGATCTCTTGACCTCGTGACCCACCCGTCTCAGCCTCCCAAAGTGCTGGGATTATAGGCGTGAGCCACCACGCCCGGCTCTTCTTCCTTTTTTGGGATAGTCTCTCACTTTGTCACCCAGGTTCTGAAGCCTTCTCCGTGGCTTGTAGACAGCAAGATGCCCTCTCCCTGTGTCCTCCATGGTCATTCCCTGCATCTGTCTGTCCTCATCTCCTCTTTTATAAGGAGCCAGTCCTGTTGGATTAGGGGTCACCAAGGTGACTTCATTTCAAGTTACCTCTTTGAAGTCCCCCTCTCCAAATAAGGGGACGTGCTGAGGTCCTGGGAGGTGGGGCTTCAACATGAGTTTTTTTTGGGGGGGGGCATAATTCATCCCATAGCACATCATATCAGATATTTTTTGTGAAACTTTAGCTTCAAGTGTGTCTGTGCATGTGTGTGTGTGTGTGTGTGTGTGTGTGTGTGTGTGCATGTGCACACATGTACGGGGTTACAATTTTAAGTATATGTCCTATGGTGCAGGTGTTGTTCAAAAACATTTGAAAACCACAAGCTTGATTTGACCGTAGGGTGTCCTGTCAGGGACTGTTTCTGTTTGGGATGGGGCAGAGACGGTGGGATTGGAAGCCAGCTGGGGAGGCTGAGAATGGGCTGAGTGGAGCTGTTCCCACCGTTCCTGCCCTCGCTGTTTCGCTACTCTATGCGTTGTGTGTGTGGTTTGGGAACAGCCAGGGTGTTGGCAGGTTTTGTGGAGTTGTAGAATCGAGGTCCTGTTTCCTTCCCGGTCACCAGCCTGCTTCTCAGTTCCCACGGATTGCTCTCAGGTTCTTGCTACATGACCCCTCCATCCCAGCAACCTGGAACCTCCTGCTCATGAATCCCACCGCACCCACCCCACCTACTGACGTTTCCTTTTGCCACCAGCTGGAGAAAACTCTTGGCCTTTCAGGCAAGAGTGACTAAAGTCGGCCCACTGGGCAATCTCCCTTTTGATGACCTCAAAGTCAACTAATTTGGTAAACTTAGTTACATCTGCAAAATCCCCGTTGCCAGGTGAGGATATAACCGTGAGTAAGGTGTTTCGTAGTAAGTCCAGTCCCAGGTATGAGGGTGAGTAGCTCTGGGGCCATTTTAGACTGCACCATTCAAGCCTCGATCCTGCGAGGCGCCTGGTGACCTTGAGCTTGCTCGGCAGAGATGCAGCTCTTGGCGTCCAGCGGAGAAGATCATTCCAAAGCCTTCGGCATTTTGTTCAGTGTTTTTTTTTTTCATTTTGCCACTTGAGGACATCAGCCGGGTTTGCTGCTACTTGGCAAACTTATTTCAGTGATATTTTCCCTCTTTCCTTCCTGACGGATGCGCTAGACCTAGTTCCATGAACTCTTTTGAACCAGCTTTGCCTTCCTGCTGGACTCTTCGTGGATGAGTTAAATAAAGCAGCGACACATGTCCGTTCTATATTTGTATGGATCGTGCATTTGCTTTTTAACAAGGGCGATTCAATTTTCCCTGAGGCCTGTCCTTGCAGCTTCTGAGAGTTTCTGTTTCCTCTTTCTTACCAGAAACCCCGTACTGTCCAAGCTCACCTGCGGCTCTGCTTTTTGAATGAAATGGTGTGAAAATTCTTGTGCGTGGCTGTGCATCATATAAACCTTGCAGAGTGACCAGCATCTCAGAAGGGCGCTCGGTGGAGCCCACCCTGCCGTAGGCAGGAGTTTCTGGAGCAGCGGTGATAGAAAAGTTGAACAGAGAGGAAAAAAATAAAATCACGCAGATCACAGCTGTGATGTTGGCGTTTTTCTGTGCGGACATGGCTGGCGGGCAGAGAGGACAAGCCTGGGTGCCGCCTGGACGCACCAACCCTGGAACCGGACAGCTGCGGACAGTTCCCCAGACCTCTCTGAGCTTTCCTCACCTGGGAAGCCAGAGGAACCCTGCCTGCTGCTCTGCTTTCACCTGCGGCCCCATCGTGGCTCCAAAGCAGACTTACTGATGGGCACTAAATCGGTCCTGCTCTCAGACTAGGATAGGAAAGCCTGGCCCTAGCCCGGCCTTTGTTTACCACCCAGGCCCAGGAGTCAGAGCGCCAGGCAGCACCCTTTGAGACGGATCTTCCCTGGCCCAGCCTTGAGGGCTCATTTTGAAGTGTTGCTGGCACCCCACCTTGACCTGAAACTCAAGCAGAGTCCGGTCCACATCTGGTAGCACTGTCACCTGCTCCACGTACCCCTGCCCCACAGGTGAGGGGCCTGTCGTTGCGAGTGGGCCTCTGGCCAAAGCCTGCATGGGCTCCTGTGAGGTGAATGGAACCTGCACGGAGGCTGGAGGCGCTGGAAAGTCTCCCATAGGAGGATAGCCCTGTGTCGTGCTCGGGTCCCTATCCTCTGGGCCTCGCCAGCGCCCCTGGGGGTCATGGAGCTCTCCGGCCAGTGCTGCTGCTGGCCAAACTGCGCCCCCTTCTCCTTTAATCCCTGAAGCCCAACTGTGGGTGCACAGCTGTCCCTCGATGTCCTGTATCACAGCTGGACACCAGAGGATGCATTGAAATATTTGAACCTGACTTTTCCAAAGTTTCGGGCAGAGCACAAGGGGAAGGACTGTAGCTAAGAGCAAAAATGAGATGACCTGCCATGGGCTGGCCTCCCTTCTGGGAGCTTTCCCAAGCCAGGCTGGAGTCCCTGGGACCTGGAGCCACATGGAGACAGAGGGGCCTTCACTCCTCGTCTGAGAGGACCTTCCTTCTGCGTTCTCTTCTCTTCCTGAGGGCGTTTGTTTCTCAAGACCGCGGAGCCCACTCGGTCCTCCCTGCACTGCGGTGGTCTGTGTCCCAGGCCTTCTGAGTGGCCTCAGGTGCCAGAATATGAACTTGGCATAAGGAGAGCGGGAGTTTCTCTGGGAGGGTTGGGGGCTGCTCCTGATCACCATGGGGCGGGTTGTAAACTTTCAGGCAGTTTTTAGAGGCAAACGCCTCTGGTTTTTCTTTCTTTGCTGTTCTGAGAAGGAAATGCAAACAGGTGCCTCCACTTGGGAGTGGATGAGAAGGTTGGGGGACACAGCGTGCTGTTTGGGAAGGATTCCAGACACAGCCTTTCGGCCTGTGACAGGTAGAGGGAAAGCCAGCTCTGAAATGCCCAGGCAGGAGCTGCAGGCCTCTGTGCAGGTGAGGGGAGATGCTGGTCGGCCCAGGGACAGCTGTGGCCTGCGGTCCTGTGTCCCCGAGGTGGTGGGAGGGACTGAGAGGGAATGGGCCCGATGGAGCTGGAGTCCAGTCCTGGGGGTCCTGCAGGCTCGGCCCATATGCTGGGGGTACAGTCACTTGGCCCCACACAACCCTGTGTGTGTGGTGGGCAGGGCAGCCCTCAAAGCAGAGACTGAACCTCCTCCCTGTCTGTTGGGAGGGGGACGTCGGTTCACGCTGTGGAAAATACTTACAGAAAGAGTGAAGGGTGGCAGCCGTGGCGTCTGGAGTGTCAGGCCTGTGCTGTGGCACCCAGCCCAGCCCCCAGAGGCCCCGCTGTGCTCGGTGCTGTCCTGTTGCTGTCTCACATGTGGCGTCAGGAGTGTCGGGGCTGTGCTGTGGCGTCAGGAGTGTCGGGGCTGTGCTGTGGCGCGGAGCCCAGCCCCCGGAGGCCCAGCTCATTGCTGTCTCACGTTTCATGCTGACTCTCCAATCTCTGCCTTTGCGCTTTGCAGGCCCGCAGATCCTGCCGCCAGGCCTCTGCCTACTTCTTACCTAGTCGAGTCTGGTTTCAGGCACCGCTTGGCACCTGGCAACTACGCATCGACCAGGACTATGGCTATGCATAAGCCCTTTGCTGATGGCCTATTTAGGCTTCTGACTCTGAGGGGAAACTGAGACCTGGGGGGGGAAGCCTTGACCAGGGAGGCCCACTCCTCCGCGGCGCCCCGGAAGCTCCTTCTTTCCCTGCAGAGCTGAGGCCGGGTGTCCTCACATTGGCCTGCATTTGTGCCAGCACCTTTCCCTGGGAGCTGCCAAGCTCCAGGTGGGCAGGGGGCCCTGGGTAGGGCCTTCCTGCAGGGACTTCCCTTCTTTCTATTGTCTGCCCTGAAAGGGAGGCAGCTAACCATCTCCACGCCTCACCTCCTGGCCTGAACCCCTGGCTCCAGGCTGTGGCTTCCTAAGGGAGGCCCAGGCTGTACACAGAACCCACACCCCACGGGCCTGGACCACGTGGAGCCAGAGTGTGCCCTCCACGTGGGAGGCGCCCAGGCCTCTTAAGCTCAGGTGGAGCCGCCGCCCTCCTACCCAAGCCGCCCAGGACAGGAACAAGGCAGAACCTGTAGGCAATCAGACGTCAGGGCTGGCTCCGATGCCTCCTCCGGCCCGTGCATCCTGAGACCAGCGCCCCATGAGGCCTCTGGAGCCCACCTGGTGCCCAGGGCTCCTCTTCCTGGAAACACATCCCTGTTTAGTGTGGCAGAAATAGGGAGCTAGTAAACCTGGTGTCAAGGCCTGTGATCGCACACACAGGACACTGAGGACCCGAAGACAGCATCACTGCCATGGTCTCCAGATACGGCCCTGCCTAAACTGCTTATTAAAATATAAAGGGAAATAACTTCCTTCCACATTCTTGGTCGAGAAAGCAGCTAAAAAAGGTATTTCTTCCCGCATCAGAACACTGCCTTTTAAGATAAAATTCATTTTCTGTATAATAATTAAAGAGATCACCTTTTAAAAGTAGGTAAGGAATTTTTCAATGTATGTAAAATCATAACATATAGTTTGTGAATTCTGGAAAACTCAGAACGATGACACTTTGTGACCTTCCCTTGAGTTCTGCAGTGGGTAGAGCCAGAGCCCTTGCCCCGCCCGCCTCTGCTCCTCCTCCCTCCTTTCTCTCCCTCCTCTTCTTTAATTGCAGCAGCAGTTTTTCCAGTGAGAACTTGCCTTTTCTTCTGTGTGTGCCTCCCTAAAAGTCGGAAGTCAGACACTAATGATGATACTGCAATTGCCCTTCGATTACTTTATTTCATCTCAGCCGCGGTTTACTAAACACCCACCACATCAGGTCTCTATGGGTGCAGCCCCTCGGGAAGATAAAATAAGAAGACAGAAAACAGTAATGCAGAAGGAGGATTTAAGAGAGTCCAGGCTGCAGAGGCAGCGAGAAGGGGCCCCTGCGTGAAGGAGGTCCCTGGAGGCCAGCGGGTGCTCGAGAGGGGCTCCTCCATGCGTGGCTGTGTGGGCAAAGGCACAGCCGCGAGAAGCCAGTGGTTTGGTGTGGGGTTAGAGCACAGGCTATGCGTAGGAACTGACGAGGACCCGAAATGGCTGAGGAGGGGCTTGATGCCAAGTTAAGGTGGCCAGACTTTGTCCTATGCCCACAGTAGACCCACAGATGGCTGCTGAGCAGGGGAATGAAATGATGGGAGCTGGGTTTTAGGAAGGCAGCAATTTGTTCTCTATGTGGATTGCTTGTAGGGGAGAGGCTGGCAGAGCAAGAGGCAGGGAGGTTTCAGGGTCTGGCTCAGGGCAGTAGCCTCAGCAATGCCCAGGATGGAGCTGATTGGAGAGCCTCCAGCAGACCTCTTATCTCATCTCGGTCTCTATCTCTCTGTCTCTCTCTTTCTCTAACTTCTTTATCTCTCTGTCTGTCTCTGTTGATCTCTATATCTATCTCATCTATATCCACCAAGAAAAGGCCAGAGAGGTTGACCGGGATGATGTTGAGCCTGCTCCTTAGGTACAGAAGGAAGGTGAACGGAGGACGTGAATAGAACACCGCATTTCAGCATTTACCTCTGGGGCGCTCTCCACTTTGCAGTAATGATGCCCCACCAGCGGACAGCTTGCGCTCAATAAGCAAACATGGCACTGTGCATGGAAGAGCAGCACCTTGTTTATTATGAAATGTATGATGGTGGTCAGGCTGCGGCCCACTGAGTTGAATATTTTCGTGCTTTATTAAGCGCACAAGCTGCCTGACCAGCTTAGAAATGTCAAATGATTCTGACATGTCGTTAGAAAGGGTTGTAATTCTCTGAACATCTACTGTAAGTAGAGAGACTTGAGTTCTGCCAACAGTCAGGAGCCTGGTCTTGCAGAAAGCCCTTCTTTCTTCTGTACCCTTCAGTACAGAAGAAGTACCCTCGCCTGCAAAATGAAGCCTTTATTATATTAGGGCTCCTACTGTTTTTTTTTTTAAGTAATTTGATTCCAACATTTTTATTAAGGTCATTTCTTTTATACATGCTGTTTATGAAAGGGGTTTTCGTGTATTTACCACCTTTTATTAGAAGTAGAGACAGTGAGAATGTTGGCCTTAATTGACACAGGCGTAATGGAATGGCTGTAGATGGCATGGCATAGAAAGAGGAAATTAGGTCAAGTTACTCTGTTGGTTTCCCTGATGAGGGAATACATCATTCAAACAGCCAGGAATAAAATCCATCCAGCTCACAAATGGAGAAACCAGCTGTGTCTGTACACATGGCCAGCTGGATTGAACACAAATCGGGAAAGCCAGTGAATTTTTCATTAGTTCTGAGGGACTTCAGTGGCTGTGGTTCATTTTCATTTTGTTTCTGAAAGTCCAAGTTGATGCTTGCCTGGATGGAGCAGTGGTGAGTGGCAGAGTCTGAGGCCAGGTCTGTGTCCAGATGACTGCATGTCATCTCCCAGTGCCCAGTGCGTAGAAAAGACACACAAGTAAGTATGAGATGCTCCCGGAAAAGGAAAATCTGGGGTCGAATAATCGTGGGGGATACTGCCTGCTCTGCCTCCCTCCTGCAGATTTCCAGTGCTCATTCGTAGTTAGAGACCCGAGATTTCCTGCAGCAAAGGGACCTGCTGAGTTATTTACAAACTAGTTAAACCAGACTTTCAACATTTCGATACTAAAGTCCACTCAGTCTGTCAACACTCTGTCATCTCTATGTGAGGACAGAAACAGGAATTCAGGGTAAATGTTTAGAAATTTCTATAGAAACTTGACATTCTCGGCTGGGTGTGGTGGCTCACGCCTGTAATCCCAGAACTTTGGGAGGCCGAGGCGGGCAGACCACCCGAGGTCAGGAGTTCAAGACCAGCCTGACCGACATGGAGAAACTTCATCTCTATTAAAAATACAAAATTAGCCAGGCGTGGTGGCACATGCCTGTAATTCCAGCTACTTGGGAGGCTGAGGCAGGAGAATCACTTGAACCCAGGAGGCAGAGGTTGCGGTGAGCCGAGATTGTGCCATTGCACTCCAGCCTGGGTAACAAGAGCGAAACTCCGTCTCAAAAAAAAGAAGAAAATAAAGGAAAGAGAGTTGACATTCTCCCAGCATCTGTATGTGACATCAGGGGACTTGTCTCAATGAGCAGATACAGACCAACTCAGGTATTGTCAGACTTGATGGGAAGCTGCAGATGCTGTGAGCGGCAGATTGTCACGTGCACGGGACCACATAGCAAGGTTCGGTCTTTAGTGTCGACTCTAGTACATTCTCACACATCTGAAAAATGGGAGCATGTACTCTTCCAAGTCTTATTTTTGCAATAATTTTAATTTTAAATCAAGCTAGTGTTAGTATTATTAATGAAAATGAGGGGAAGTGGTATTATTTATTATTAATCCGAATTTGATAGTGAAACAAATTGTATTTTTTCAATCAAGAAAAGAGGCGGCCGGGCGCGGTGGCTCAAGCCTGTAATCCCAGCACTTTGGGAGGCCGAGGCGGGTGGATCACGAGGTCATGAGATCGAGACCATCCTGGTCAACATGGTGAAACCCCGTCTCTACTAAAGATACAAAAAATTAGCTGGGCACGGTGCTGCGTGCCTGTAGTCCCAGCTACTCGGGAGGCTGAGGCAGGAGAATTGCCTGAACCCAGGAGGCGGAGGTTGCGGTGAGCCGAGATCGGACCATTGAACTCCAGCCTGGGTAATAAGAGTGAAACTCCATCTAAAAAAAAAAAGAAAGAAAGAAAGAAAAGAAAAGAAAAGATGCACTTTGTAAACTAAGAGATGATTCTGGAAGTGATTCTGAGGAATTGAGGACCGAAGGAGTTTGTTCTCGTTTTACTCAGAAGTACTATTTCTAATGTACAGATGATCCCAACACACAAAGTTTGACTTCCGATTTTTTGACTTTACGATGGTGTGAAAGTGATATGCATTCAGCAGAAACTATACCTCAGAATTCAATAAATTACATGAGACACTTGACACTTTGTTATAAAGTAGGTTTGTGTGAGATAATTTTTGCCTAATCGACGGTGGACGTAAACTTGCTGAGAATGTTTGAGGTAAGCTAGGCTAAGCTATGATGTTAGGTTAGGTGTATGAACTGCATTTTCTTTCTTTCCTTTTTTTTTTTGAGATGGAGTTTTGCTCTTGTCACCCAGGCTGGAGTGCAATGGCACAATCTCAGCTCACCACAACCTCTGACTCCGGGTTCAAGGATTCTCCTGCCTTAGCCTCCCCATTAGCTGGGATTATAGGTACGTGCCGCCATGCTCCGCTAATTTTTGCATTTTTAGTAGAGACAGGGCTTCACCATGTTGGGTAGGCTGACCTCGAACTCCTGACCTCAGGTGATCAACCCACCTCAGCCTCCCAAAGAATTGGAATTACAGACATGAGCCACCGTACCTGGACTTAAATGCATTTTGGCTTATATTTTCAAATTACCCGGAAAAAATTTCTATCTATCTATCTATCTATCTATCTATCTATCTATCTATCTAGATTCTAGAATAAATATCTACCTTGTCTTAGAGTTATAGGTCTCAGCTATTGATTCAGAATTTTAAATCTGGACCTCATTGACTGAAAGAGTGGCTGGGTCTCCATGCAGAGGGACCCCCCAGTCTTTCTTCAAAGGGGCCAATGGCCATTGACTTGGGTAATCATCCACTGGGGAACTGACATATCCAGGTCACACCTGCTCCTGACTGACCCACAGGAGGCTACAAAGCCCCTGCCCTTTTGTCTTTGAGGTAGAGCACTGTGTAGAAATAGCCCATCTTCAGAGTTCCCTGTAGGGCTGAAGGAAGCAGCCCTATGCAGTCGCTCCCTCGATCCCATCCTGCTTCTGAAACCACCCAGTGAGTTCACCTTGCCCGCTGCCTAGACAAAGCCAATTTATCAAGCCAGGGGAATTGTAATGGAGAAAGCAATTCATGCAGAGCCTGGAGTTTTATTCTTACTCAAATCAGTCTCCCTGAACATTTAAGGACCAGGGTTTTAAAGAGAATTTGGCGGGTAGCGGTTTGGGAAGTGGTGAGTGCTGACTGATTAGGTTGGAATTGTAGGGGCTGAAGTGAGGTTTCCTTGCTCTTTTATTCCTGGGTGGGACACAGAACTGGTTGAGCCAGATCACCACCAGTCTGGGTGGCGTCAGCTGACCCGTCCAGTGCCGGGTCTGCAAAGTATCTTAAGCACTGATCTTATGCCTAGAAGCAATGGGGAGGTTTAGACTTCTGGAGCGGGAGGCTGTGTGACCCCTAAACTGGAATTTCTAATCTTGTGGCTAATTTATCAGTCCTGCCAAGGCAGACTGGTCCCCAGGCAAGCAGGGGGTCTTTTCGGGAAAGGGCTGTTATCAGTTTTGTTTCAGAGTCAAACCATAAACTGAATCCCTTCCCAAAGTTAGTTTGGCCTATGCCCAGGAATGAACAAGGACAGCTTCAAGGTTAGAAGCAAGGTGGAGTTGGTTAGGTCTGATTTTTTTCACTGTCATAGTTTCCTTAGTTATCATTTTGCAAAGGCGGTTTCACTTCCCTTCCTTCCCCAGGGTTGCTCCTGGGAGCAGGCCCAATACACCTCCTGTGCGCAGTTCATGTTGAGCTTGAAATATCAGTTTCACCTGGTAGCATTTGGGATTCAAAAGACGTCGCCTGTTGAAACTCTGTAAATCCCCAACATTTTGGGTTTTTTTCTTTTATCCCCACTTGCAGACTGGCCAGTTCTTTTCTGAGTTTATCTTTTTTTCTTGTAAAACCTTGCTAACCACAACCTGAAACAATTGGCCTGCATAGCTAACATTTTCCAGTCTCTTCTAGAGTCGAAAGTTCCTGTCATCTGACTTCTCAGCTATTGCAGGCAGTTATTTCACCAAGTATTCGGCCACAGCATTGTGTAGACTGTGATCCTTCTGGCTTCCCATGGCAATTTCCCTCACCCTGAGCTGTTTGGCACGTAAGCCCATGCCACATAGAGATTTCTTATTATGCCCCGATTGTGGTACTGTTTGCAACAGCACAATAGGCTAGGCTGTGCTGTGGGGATAATGTCACAGCTTAAACAGGCAGACATTTGTCTCTTTGTCACACTGCGTGCCTCCTGATGCTTCGGTGTCTGCTTCATGTCCTGGTCGCTTTGGACCCAGGTTGACAGGGACCTGCCATCTGGAGGGCACCTGGTTCCTGCAGTAGAAGAAAAGAGAGCAATACACAAATTAGCCGGTCATCGTGGCGGCACCTGTAATCCCAGCTACTCGGGAAGCTGAGGCAGGAGAATTGCTGGAACCCAGAAGGCGAAGGTTGCAGTGAGCTGAGATTGCACCACTGCCCTCCAGCCTGGGCAACAGAGTGAGACTCCATCTCAAAAAAAAAAAAGAGAGCATTGAAAATCTCACCTTCGTCCTTAAAGCCTCTGCCCGGCAGTGACACACATCATTCTTCTCACACTTCAGTGCCAATTCATGCCTGTGGCCACATCTCACTTCAAGGAGGTAGGAGCTATGGTCTCACCTCTGCAATGGGGAATATTTGATGGCACGACCTCATGGCTACCGCGACACGTTCACTGATTTGGGGGATGTAGAAGAGTTTGCTTCTGGGCTGTTGCGATACGTGAGATATTTGTCCCCGCCCAAATCTCATGTTGAATTGTAATCCCCAGGGATGCAGGCGGGGCCTTGTGGGAGGTATTTGGATTATGGGGGTGGATCCCTCGTGGCTTGGTGCTGTCTTCCTGACAGTGAGTTCTTGCAAGATCTGGCTGTCTACAGTGCAGGGCGCCTCCTCCCCGTGGCTGTCTACGGTGCGGGCACCTCCTCCCTACACCCTTTCTCTTGCACCTGCTTTCATCCTGTGAGATGCATACTCCTTCTTCAACTTCTGCCATGACCAGAAGCTTGAAAGGCCTCCCAGAGGCTGAGGTGATGCCAGCACCATGCTTCCTGTAAAGCAGGCAGAACCATAAGCCAATTCAAGTTCTGTCTCTCTCTCTTTTTTTAAATAAATTACCCATTCTCAGGTATTTCTTTATAAATTACCCGTTCTCAGGTATTTCTTTATAGCAATGCAAGAATGACCTAACACAGATGTCTAGGCCTGGTGACTTTTTGCAAGGCATTTTGGGGGCTTTCCTTCTAACAGTTTCAATAGTCACAAATCTAGTCACATTTTAACTTATTCTGCATCCGTTTAGTATTTTACACATTTTCTGTTTTTTGAGATGGAGTTTCACTCTTGTCTCCCAGAATGTAGTGCAAAGGGGTGATCTTGGCTCACTGCAACCTCTGCCTCCCGGGGTCAAGTCATTCTCTTGCCAGCCTCCTGAGTAGCTGGGATTACAGGCACTAGTCACCATGCCCAGCTAATTTTTTTTTTTTTTGTATTTTTAGTAGAGATGGTCTTTCACCATGTTGGCCAGGCTGGTCTTGAACTCCAGACCTCAGGTGATCCACCCACCTCAGCCTCCCAAAGTGCTGGGGCTGCAGGCATGAGCCACCACCCCCAGCCCTTTATATATTCTTTAATACCAGGACTCACCAGGGAAAATGCCAAATGCCAACACCATAGCTGTGTATACATGTTTGCAAAATAAGAAAAACGGTATCCTTTACCAGTGAGTCTCCATAGAGCAGAGGGGAAATACAGACAGAAAAGCATGTTGCTTGAAATAACAAATTTCAACTCACCTTCGCCATCACCAGCTCTTAGTAATGATTTATGGGATAGCCCAGACAACGTCGAGGAAAGGCACGGGCAGTTCCTCTTTGTCAAAGGGCCCCTGTGCTAAGCCGTGTCACACTGCATTCGCTCTGCCATGTGTGTCTATGAATGTGTTTAATATATGGCTGTCCTCCTCTCCTGTTAGATAACACCCTTGCAGTGGCCAGGGTCACCTCTTTTGTGTCTTCTGCTTGGCGTCATTGAGAGCATGGTCTATATTTATGATGTAGCCTTGGTTTCATCAGCTGTAAATTCTGGATAATAGCTATGCTCCTCACAGCATGGTGGGAGATTTTAACAAGAGCACCAAAGAGGATGCGCACAAAGCCTCTAGGTCCACCCCTGAGGTTTTCTGTTCCTTGGGAAGAAAACAAGTGAGGACAAGGGGTTGAGGTTGTGGATAGGAAATGGGGGTGTTTCTGCCGCTCCAGCCAGGCTGTGGTAAGGCTGTGGGCCTGGGGAGGAGCAGAGCAAGGCCACTAAGTGTCTCCAGGCCCCCGAGGGGCAGGCTTGCTAGGCGCCATCCCTCAGCCTCTGGCTGCAGAGCTGGCTGCGGCCACTGTGGCCCTGTGGCCCCCGAGGACTCATTCACCCTCATGGATTCTCTTCACTGCCCGCCCCAGGGACAGCTGTGGCTAAGCCCACTGACATCAGTTCAGCTGATGGCTCCAGAGGAAGAAGAGGCCAACGTGGGTGAGTCGAGGCTCCTATAAAGAGTTTCTTTAGCACATTTTTACTCTAGGGCTGCCAGATTTCACAGTAAAAAAAAATATGGGACACTTGTTAAATTTGAATTTCAGATAAACAACAAATAGTGTTTTAGCATACAGATGTCTCAAATATTGCAAATATTCAAGTATTAATTAATTAACTGGGTGGCCTGCATTTTATCCGACAGCACAGAATCACAGAATCAAGTGGGACCCTGAGCACTTATTTACCGACGGCTTTCCTTTAGTCAAAACAGATGTGAATTACTCTAAGCAAGGTTAGAGCCCACCTCCCTTGGCCTTGTTTGCTTCAAGGACATTGTAGTGTGGATTCTAATCTACGTTTGCGGTATCTTTCGTCTCTGAGTGGGTTTGTGTACGTGCACATGCACGTGCGTACTGGAAAGGAAAACATCTCTCTGTCCCTCTGTAGAACAAAGAAGCGTGTGCCGGCAGTCCTGGGTCAGGCCTGTGTCAGCCTTGTTTTCTGTCTTTGCGAGCTCTTGAATTGCTGGTGAGTCAGAGAGCCTGGCGGAATAGGACACTTTGTGACAGTCTCAGAGAATAAATGATCTTAACAAAGCTCTATGTATTCCAAACTCTCAAGCAAAATCTCTTAAAGAAAAATGAGAGGTAGAATGACAAAAATATGCTAAATGGTACTTTTAAAAACAGACGTATTGTGTTTCTCTCACACTTTAGCATATAATTTACCAAACTGAGCTGTCAGTCATTATAAATGCGGATGTTACCTTTTCTGAAGTGCATAAACCTTCTAAAATGAGAGGTCCCCTCATGCA
This sequence comes from Leontopithecus rosalia, assembly GCA_028533165.1. Lineage (NCBI taxonomy): Eukaryota > Metazoa > Chordata > Mammalia > Primates > Cebidae > Leontopithecus > Leontopithecus rosalia. The sequence continues at coordinate 144,597,782 of CM052653.1, forward strand.
CGATGAGCAGGAGTGTTTATAAGGAAAATGTCTGCATGTTGAAGTGTGACTGCCGGCAAATTTGGTCGAAGCTTGCTCCCGTCTGTGGAGAGAGAAATGTCTGTTTTGGCCTCCAAATGAGAAAAAGGTACCCCCTGGCCTTATCCATCTTCACCGCAGACATCTGCGTATGTCACTCAGCTTGCTCTGGAGAACAACAGGGTGGTCTCTCATTTTTGTTACTTGGTTTAGTTCAAAGATTAAGAAGTAGGGGCAGCTGAATGGAAGCAACTTTCTCTTTATTATCTTCTCATTTTTATTTGTGTAACTTTTACCCCGAAAGAAGAGAAAAAGTCACAAATTGTTGGCCTGGTTGCCACTGACTCCCCAGCTCTGTGTCTCAGCATCGTATGGGGGTGTTTCCTTCCCCATCTTAACCAGTGATTAGGTTGGATTTAAAATAGGGGAAAGGCTTTCTTTCCTTCCAATTCAAATCCATTGTTCCTGCCTTGAGTTTCTGCAAAGGTAGTTCCTCCTCCCTCCACAGATTCTGGCCTCGAAGACCTATCTCCTTCCCTGGAATTGTCGGACCTGCAGGAGTACAGCCCCTGGCTGACATTCTGTAGCTCCTTTTCTGAGCTGTACACTGTGCCTCAAGTGCCACCATGCTCAAAAGGAAGAGGGTACTTGTCCCCAATCCTTTCTTTAAGAATATTTATGTCTTATTTTATGTATGTGTGTGTGTGTGTATTTTTTTTAAAATACGGTCTTGCTTTGTCGCCCAGGCTGGAGTGCAGTGGTGTAATTATAGCTCACTGCAACCTCAAATTCCTGGGCTCAAGTGACACTCCTGCCTCAACTTCCCCAAGTGCTGGGATTATAGGCATGAGCCACCATGCCCAGCCCATTCTATAAACATCGATTCAAGGCCAGACATTCTGCTGAGTTCTGGGTTCTGGCTGTATCTGCAGCAGTGACACTCTTGAGCGTTGGAGGGCGGCCGCTGTGCTCAGGGGCTGTCCTGCACGCTGCAGGGTGTTCAGCCACATGCCTGACTTCTCTCCGTGAGGTATGGGTGGCATCCTCACAGTTGCAACAACCAAAAATAACTAAACATTGCTATTGGTCCTCTAGGAGATGCAGTGGCTCCCAGGCGTGACCCGCTGGGCTACAATAACACTGCATTGCCTCAGCTACTGCACCTCAGTGAAATGCGTGGGGTATGCATTGGGGTCTCACTGCTCCACATGTCTCCGTTCAGCTCACGACCCCACGTCAGCTATTCTCTGATGGACCTCCCGGAATTTCAGCCTATGCAGAAACAGCTTCGTATTTTGCCAAAAGCGTCAAGGGATCACCATGCAGAGTAATTTCCATCTGTGAGGCTGTGTCTTTGCCTATGTCTTGCTCTGCAAATTCTGTCCTTCTTAGCAGCTTAGAACTCAGCCTTCTCTTTGGGCTCCGTCCCCCTCTTGGAGAGTGCCCTTAGGCAGAAAGCTGGATGAACGTAGCCCACTCCGTGTACGTCCCCTTTCTCAAGGATCACAGCTTCGTACTATGTACTTTCCAACGCCTGAAAACATTGCTTCATGTCCATTTCTGTATTGTTTATAGTGGAAAGTGAGTCTGCTAATCACTTCTCTGTAGAGGAAAGTGCCTTGGCTGTCTCTTCACTCCAGTGCCATATATTTGCAATTGATCATTAATTATTTAAATCGACACAGTTACAATCATGCATGAAGAGCCGAAGATGCCAGCAAGACAAAAGCAAACAAAAGGCCACTTAAAGGAATCCAGTGTTTCGCCGGGCGCGGCGGCTCACGCCTGTAATCCCTGCACTTTGGGAGGCCGAGGCGGGTGAATCACGAGGTCAAGAGTTCGAGACCAGCCTCGCCAATATGGTGAAACCCTGTCTCTACTAAAAATATAAAAATTAGCTAAGCATGGTGGCGTGCGCCTGTAATCCCAGCTACTTGAGAGGCTGAGGCAGAAGAATCCTTTGAACCTGGGAGACGGAGGTTGCAGTGAGCCAAGGCTGTCCACTGCACTGCTGCCTGGTGACAGAGCGAGACTCTGTCTCTGTATTTCTTTCCTTTTTTTAAAAAAAAAAAAAAGGAGTGAAGGGGAGGAAGAAAGAGGAAGAAAAAAAGGGAGAGAGAACGGGAATGTAGCTTTTTTCTAAAAATGGGTATTAATAATGGCCAATCAATATTTTGTGTATTTAAGGTGGAAAATGTATACTTTGTGCATTTAAAATGGAGAGCTCTATAAATATTTATTGAGTTTACTTGTACTGGATCTGAGTTCAAGTCCTGGATATCCTTATTAATTTTCTGTTTCATTGAGTTTAAATCTCTTTATGGGTCTTATGTACCTGGGTGTTAAGATCATTAGCTCTTATTGTTGCATTGATCCTTTTACCACTATATCTTTGTTGCTTTGAAATCTATTTTATCAGATGTGAGAATTGCAACTCCTGCTTTTTATTTATTTATTTATTTTTGCTCTCCATTTGGTTGGTAAATCTTTCTCCATCCCTTTGTTTTAAGTCTTTGTGTATCTTTGGATGTGAAATGGGTCTGGATGTAGCATACCATTAGGTTTTGGCTGTATCTTTTGATTGGGGGATTTAGTTGACTTAAATTTAGGGTTACTGCCATTTGATGTTGACTGGCTATTTTATCCATTCGTTGATGTAAATTCTTCTTTATTTTGATGCTCTTCACTTTTTGGTATATTTTTAGAAAGGTTAATACTAGTTGTTCCTTTCTATGTATAATGCTTCTTTCAGAAGCTCTTGTAAAGCAGGCCTGGTGGTAATAAAATCTCTGAGTACTTGCTTGTTCATAAAAGATTTTATTTTTCCTTCAATTGTGAAGCTTAGTTTGGCAGGATATGAAATTCTGGGCTGAAAGTTCTGTTCTTTAAGGATGTTGAATATCGGCCCCCATTCTCTTCTGGCTTGTAGG
>CM052653.1:144601229-144631452 GCA_028533165.1 Leontopithecus rosalia
GTAGGGATATTCACTTCTAGACTAACATGTAATTGTAGAATAAATGATGCCATGTTTTTAAAGATATTTCAAGCATTTTTCTGCAACTAGAGATAGTGGGAGGAAAGGAGGGACACAAAACAACCTCTCTTGACCCAGATAATTGCTCCCTCCTTCTCAGGCCAGACTTGACTGCAAAGGTCAGAATTCCTTTCCAAGAAATAAGCCGGAGTAGTCTGTCTCCCTCTTCCTACAGAGATAGATATTTTTGAGTGAACATCACTTACACAAAGGCTAAAAGCTGAAATGAAAAAAATGTGTAGGCTGGGCACAGTGGCTCACACCAGTAATCCTAGCACTTCGGGAGGCTGAGGCAGGTGGATCACCTGAGGTCAGGAGTTCCAGACCAGCCTGGCCAACATGGTGAAATCCCATCTCTTCTAAAAAATACAAAAATTAGCTGGGCATGGTGTAGATGCCTGTAATCCCAGCGACTCGGGAGGCTGATGCAGGAGAATCGCTTGACCCCAGGAGATAGAGGCTGCAGTGAGCTGAGATAGCACCATTGCACTCCAGCCTGGGTGACAGAGCAAGACTCTGTCTCAAAAAAAGAAAGAAAGAAAAAAAGTATAAATGTTGCCAGCCCAACTGTTTACTCTATGAAGGTGTAAAATAGCCGCTTAATAGTAGGACATGACTGTCAGCGTAAATCTGAAAGAAAAATGGGAGTGTGGCTCTCACAGGAAGTTTTTTGTTAGCGCTGAGAGTTTACACGAAAGCACAGTTGCCCTTTTGCCTGGGCTGTTTAATATAGGATGTGAATTACAGCAGATTCCCTGAGCAGGAATGAAATTGATGGTGAGGATTCAGAAGGTGGCATTTGAGATTCATGGGTTTCTAAATGTGCAGGCCACCATCAGCCTCCGATATAGCTCAAGCATTATTTTTTATTTTTCTTTTGTAGCTTATGGTCTGTGGCTTTGTTTATACCTCCTGCCGAATGTACTGTTACAAGAGCAGAACATTTCATGCTCAATGGCGTAAAAGGCCAAGGAGGACGGAACGAGGATGAGCCCCATGTAACACCACCATGGAAGACGTTCGGGGCGTGGAACAGGCACCTCTATGGGCGAGCCGAGCTGTCTGCTCTGCGTTTGCTGCAGGGGGACAGGTGTCTTCTTTATCATCCGTGACAGCTGGCAGTTGCCGGAGCCCTGCATTACGTTGCTCCGAGTGGGAGCGGAGGGGCCAGGGGAGCCCGGCTCTGGGGGCTGCAGTGAGGACAAGCACTCCGCTGTGGGTCAGAGGAGAGTCCCTTGTTTTCTCAGAGGGTCTTTCAGGTTCTTTGGCATCTGTCACAGAATCCTCTTGCATTGAAGCATATAGCTTGTCTTAAGAAAACCATCCCACTGTTTTCTCTTCTTCAAAATGGGGTGGGAAAGGTGACTGCCTTGAAGAGAAGTCACCTTGCCCGTGAGGACATGTGTGAACGGTGAAATGTGTGTCCCCTCAAGTCAAAAAGGTCACCTCAAATTACCAAGGGTGTTGAATTTAAGGAGAGTAAAGCAACTTTTCCAGCTCATTCTGATGCTCTGATTAAGAACAGGTCTTGATATTTCCAAGGCACACTACAGAGAGGAAAGCCAGGAGCAAGCCAGGAGTAAGCCTCTAGGCTTGTGCTGTCCATCCTGGACACTTGGAGAAAGGAGAGCAAGACATCTGGGGCTGGGAGAAACCACTTCTCTACCATAAAGACAAGAAACTGCAACAGGCTGAGCAATGTGGCTCATGCTTGTAATCCCAGCACTTTGGGAGGCTGAGGAAAGAGGATCACTTGAGGCCAGGAGTTCAAGACTGGCTTGGGCAACATAGTGAGACTCTATCCCTTCATAAAAAAATACATTAAATTAGTTAAAATAAAATAATAAAATAGCAAAAGTGGACTGGGCGCGGTGGCTCACGCCTGTAATCCCAGCACTTTGTGAGGCCGAGGCGGGTGGATCACGAGGTCAAGAGATCGAGACCATCCTGGCCAACACGGTGAAACCCTGTCTCTACTAAAAAGCAAAACAAACAAACAAACAAAAATTAGCCGGGTGTGGTGGCACGCGCCTGTGGTCCCAGCTACTCAGGAGGCTGAGGTGGAAGAATTGCTTGAACCCAGGAGGCGGAGGTTGCGCTGAGCCAAGATCGCGCCATTGCACTCCAGCCTGGTAACAGAGCAAGACTCCGTCTCAAAAAAAAAAAAATAGCAAAGGTGGTCACCATTTGTGTGGAGACCTGGGCCTTCACCTAGCTCAGTCCCTTCTCAGGGCTGTGCCTGGCAGTGTTCTCGGCCTTGGCTTCAACTCCACCAGGCCCAGGACTGGGAGCTGCTGCTTCTCTCCCTCCTTTCTCTTGGCTCAGTCAACAAGCCCTTCCTGAGCACCTGTTGTATAAACTCACTTTGGTGGGATGCGTGAGGGGGCTTGCAACACCCTTGCACAGCAGAAGTCGGGCATCTGTGAGTTCAGTCCGTCTGTATTTTTTGAGTGTCTTCTATGTCAAAATGCCATGTGGAGATAAGAAAGAAGCAAACAGAAAACACAGCCACTACTGTATGGCTAATTTTATGTGTTGACTTGGCTGAACCATGGGGTATCCAGATTAAACCTTGCTTCCGGGTGTGTCTGTGAGGTGTTTCCAGATGAGGTCAGCATTCACGCTGGGGGACTCGGTAAAGTGAATCATCCTCTCCAACACGGGGCACTGCATCCAGCCTGGTGAGAGCCTGGGTAGCAGAAGGAGGAGGAAGGAGACGTCTGCCTCTTTCTTTCTGCCTCAGCTGCTTAAACTGAGACATCCCATCTGTTCTTCTCCTGCCCTTGGACTGGGGGTTGCACCATTGGCTTGAGGACAGGCTTCTCAAGCCTTCCAACTCTCAATTACACATTAGCTCTACTGAGTCTCTGGCTGGCAGACAGCAGGTGCTGGGGCTTCTCAGCTCTATGATCACTGGAACTAATGCCTCGTGATCTGTCTTTTTACCTATCTATACATCCACCCATCTCTGTCTACCCATTTGCCTATCTGTCTGTCCGTCTACCCATCCATCCATTCATCCATCTATCTATCCATCAATCCATCCATCTGTTCAACCATTTCTATCTATATCTGTCTATTCATCCAGGCAGCCAGCCATATCTATCTATGTATCTATGTATCTATCTATCTATCCATCCATTTGTCCATCTGTCTCTATATCTTTCTGTTTATATCTATCTATTCATCCATCCATATCTATCACTCATGTATCTATTCATCCAGCCAGCCAGCCATATCTATCTATCTATCTAATCTTCTATTCATCCATCCATATCTATCATCTAGCATCTATTCATCCATCCAGCCATCTCTATCATCTATCTATGTATCTATGTATCTATCCATTTCTATCTATCTATCTTCTATCATCATCTATAAATCCATCCATCTCTATCCATCCATCCATCCATCCATCCATCCATCCATCTATCTATCATCTGTCTATCTATCTGTCTATGTGTCCATCCTATTGGTTGTGTCTCTGAACCTCCTGACTGGTACAACCACCCTTAAGGAAGTTTTGGTTTGGAGAGAGAACTTCCTTCCTGCCTGCCTGCCTACCATGCCTGTTACATTATTATTTTATGGTGTTTCTCTTTTGAGCCCATTAACATACCAGCCGCTGTGTTGGGCTCAGGGGTGACACCAAGCTGCCATGTCTAAGCTTGGCTCTGGGGGAAATGCACATGGATGCTTACAGGTCATAGTCAGGGACTGAGACTCAAAGTGGTGGTGGTTAGGGTGGCTTCACAAGAAAATAACAGGTTGGGAAGTAAATGATTCCTGGGGAAGTAAAATAAAGATTAAGTTCATCTAAAAGTCATCTTTCCCAGAGATTTTAAAATACCCAGAGCAACAGCGATGGCTTCTCACTCCCCTGTGTCCCTGAATTCTTATTTGGCCCTAAAAATAGAAGCCCTGAAAGCTTTCCAAGACCTTCCTGACACAGCACATTTGAGACCACATAAAAGTATTTTATGATGCCATCTGTAGACTGATTTCTTTCCAGGTGTGGCAAGGAGAGTTCGAAGTCATATCCTCTGAAAACAACCTTCTTCCGATTCCCTTACAAGGCTAACCACAGTCACTGCACCCGGGGTGTGTGAGGCAGTTCCGGTGAGGGTTGCTGTCCCCAGCAGAGTGAATCTACTTTGGAAAGATTCTCGACAGGGACGTCCTCGTACAGAAAGATCAGATAGGTCTGTCCCAGTTAGTGACGAAACATTTGGTGGCATTTACTCAGAATTTTCTGCTTTCAATGCACAAAAGTAAGTCAGCTGATTACTTTTCCTGTGCCAGGGTATCCTGCTGGGAACCTCAGTTCTGTTTTTATTTTGAAATGGCTCCAGCAGAAAATCCAAATTAATTACGCTTATTATTGAAAGCTTTGGTGTATGACGTGAAAAAATTTGAATCCCTTATTTCAAACCAAGAAACAGGGAACTACTTGATAAATACACCAAGGAAACTAGAAATCTGTCTAATTATCTTTTGACTTCTAAGGCAGTAACTCGTGTACCAACTTATTAAACTCAAAAAAAAAAAAAAAGAAAAATGGTTTGAGGAACAAAAAGAGAAATTCCTCAGTTTCAGGTTTTTGTTTCAATTACAACAGCTCAACTTTATTTTTATTGTTTTGTTTTTATTTTTGGACAGAATCTTGCTCTGTTGCCCAGGCTGGAGTGCAGTGGTGTGATCTCGGCTCACTGCAACCTCCATCTCCCAGATTCAAGTGATTCTGCTTCAGTCTCCTGAGTAGCTGTGATTACAGGTACTTGCTACCATGTCCAGCTAGCCTTTTGTATTTTTAGTAGAGACAGAGTTTTGCCATGTTGGCCAGGCTGATCTCAAACTCCTGACCTCAAGAGAGTATCCAGCTAAGCCTCCCAAAGTACCAGAATTACAGGTGTGAGCCACCGCGCCTGGCCAACAGCGCAAATTTATTAAAATTTGAAAACGTTTAAAGAATATTGGTTGCCACATGATTTAATTAGTTTAAGTCTCCAAACTTAACTTCAACTTCAGTTTATATTGAGAAGTTAATCTTAGGGTTTTTTTTTGAGTGGGGGTCTGGCTTTGTTGTCCAGACTGGAGTGCAGTGGTGATCGTAGCTCACTGAAGCTTTGAACTCCTGGGCTCAAACGATCCTCTCACCTCAGCCTCCAAGTAGCTGGGACTATAGGCATGTGCCACCATGCCCGACCAATCTGAGATCTTTGATACAAAGTTGAGTTTGTCTGTAATTTCATCTCTATATAAAATAATCTTTAAGATGCTTTTAAAACTCAAATTTTTAAAAACAATGTAAGTCAGGGAGAGTGCTGAGGCTACTTGCTTATTTAGGATTGATTACGTTGGAATTTACTTGCTTTTGAACAATGCTTAGCTGTTATGAAATGCAGATGGTATTCGTAACTCTGTCTTATATCAAAACCAAAAACTCTGCATCAAAATGTACTGCCACAGCAAGTCTGTGTAGCGAATAAGCACAAGCATGAACATCTCTGCTGGGAGTTGCATGTAATAATAAGTGTTTGGAAGTAGCTTAATAATATGCACTGTACACAATGCGTATTATCTACTGTAAAATGTATCACACAGTTATGATGATTATAATTTGTAGTAAGTGTTGGCTAGCTGGCTTTGCTATCTTGGCTGGGTTCACTCATGTGCCCAGGAGTCAGCGGGTGCTTGGTTGATCTGGCTGGCCTTGGCTGGCTGGCTGAGGTGACTGGGCCCATTCCACGTGGCCCTCATGCTCCAGGAGGCTAGGCTGGGCTGTTCTCACACCAGGGTTAACAGTTGGTCTCTGATGTGAAAGTATCAGGATGGTTTGACTTAGAATTTTTTGACTAATGGTGTGCAAATGATAGACAGGCAATAGAAACTGCACTTGGAATACCCATACATTCTGTTTTTCACTTTCAGTACAGTATTCAATAAATTACATGAGATGTTCAACACTTGATGATAAAATAGGCTTTGCGTTAGATGATTTTGCCCAGCTGTAGGCTAATACAGTGTTCTGAGCATCTTTAAGGTAGGCTAGGCTAAGCTAGGACATTCCGAATGTTAGGTGTCTTACATGCATTTTCGACCTAATGATATTTTCAACATTTGATGGGCTTCTTGGGATGCAGCCCCGTTGCAAGTCAAGGAGCATCTGTACTGACAAGAGAGATTAAATGGAAACATGCCAGGATTCTTGAGGCTAAGGCTTGAAAGTGGCACCTCATCCCTCCCCTGCATTCCACTGGTGAAACGCTTCTCAAGGCTGGCACAGATTCAAGGGATGGGAAGTGGACCGTGATTCTTTGGTGAGAGTTGCCAGGAGGTTACACGACAAAGACTGAATAATAAGAGGAGTGAAGAATAGGGTCATTAATGCCTCAACTTGCACAGCCTACTATTGAGAGTCAGGGCCAGGGCTATGATTCGATGCTGGACTCTGGAGATGGCCCTGGAGTTGAGGAAGGGCACCTGCAGCTTGCTGTGGGCTTCACAATGACACACTGTAATTACTTGGTATTGGAATGATCTCCCCATTGACTCATACCCATTTTGAGGTTGGATGAAAGGTAGACTTTTCCCGATGATGTTTGCAGTTTTAGAGGAAATAGAAAGCCCACAATGGCAACCGTTGCTTGCTATTTTATTTGGTTTTCACATGCTTAGTATTATGGCCAGCAGTCTCAAAACCTGAAAGCGGCCTGGCCCCTCGGCTCCCTGAGTGAGCCTAAGGCAAGCCTGTGGCACACCGAAGGTGCCCTGAGACAGCCTGTGTTGGGGAGGCAGCGTGCGCACCGGGAAGCGTGGCTGTGGCTTGGCACAGTGCAAGGACAGAGCGCCAGACAGGCGCCGTGGGAGGCAGGGTCACATGACTCTCAGAATCTCTCGTGGAGTTCGAACTCCAGCTCTGAATTCTGGCTCCAATGCTAAGTAGCTGGGTGACCTTGGCCAGCTTGCCCGACCTCTCTACACCTCCGTTTTCTCATCTTTCAAGTGGAAATGTAAATAGTTTCTACCCATGCGACTGGCAACAACTCGCTGCAGTAACAATAACAAAGCATTTCACATGGGCTTGGTGCGTAGTAGGCAAGACTTCTCTTGTTATTTAGTCATCAGTTAATTTGTTGTTGGCTGAGCACACTTGCTCACGCCTGTAATCCTGGCACTTTGGGAGGCTGAGGCGGGCGGATCACTTGAAGTCAGGAGTTCGAGACCAGCCTGGCAAACATAACAAAACCCCATCTCTACTAAAAATAAAAAATTAGCTGGGAGTGGTGGCAGACACCTGTAATCTGAGCTACTCGGGAGGCTGGGGTGGGAGAATTGCTTGAACGCAGGAGGCAGAGGTGCAGTGAGTCAAGATTGCGCCACTGCACTCCAGCCTGGGTGACAGAGTGAGACTCCGTCTCAAAAAAAACAAAACAAAACACTGTTGTTGGTTTGGATTATGGGGGATTGGGGGAAGACAGAAGCCTGTAGGCTCTCTGAGCAGTGGGCGCAGTTGACAGGGGCACTGTGCACTGCAGATGGGTGTAAAGCACGTTCTGTGGGGAAGGGTGGGCGCAGGAGGCTGTGAAGGTGAGCGGCCCAACCCTCAGCGTGACCCAGGGCTGCTCCTGCTCGTACCTGCCTGCTGCTTTACTGCAAAATCGTGCCCTTCGCTTTTGTTCTTGGTAATTATTTTAAGTTGAAAACTGGACCTTCCTATAAATAAGAGTTCAAGCAATCACAGAAACTATATTAAATAAAGAACAAATTGCCAATTTACAAGCTTTCCTCAGATAATCATTAGTTGTGACCATTTGCTATAATGTAAAATGCATTCGTTTTCAAGAATACCAAAATTAATTGTATTCCAAATTAGTTTCCATTTTAGGTTGTCAATTAACTTTCTTTCCCACAAATCTTTTGTGATTAAGGACATTTTAGTGCTGTTAGAAAAGAACAGGATCACAATTTCATTATTCTTCTGTTAATAATCATATTTTTTAATTACTTAGATTCTTTCCCTGGGGACGAAACAAATTGCTCTCAGATGATAAATTTCTACAATAGTCATCTCCGCCACGCAGAAGCCAGTTAGAGAGATGCATTTTTCACTGATTCCTATAGTACAGACGTTTCCCAGGGCAACAGCAGAGATGAACTGTGATGAGGGCCAAAGAATTTTTTGGTAAGTGGGTTCAAAAGCTAAGCAAGACGGGCTGGAGTTCTGTTTGTAAAACGTGGTATTGCTAGATAAGACAAATGGGAGAAGTCTTTCTTGTCTCCTTTGTGATCGTCAGGCGTGTGGAGAAATGTGTTACCCATATTTGTAGCTTCTGTCAGCTTGATGCTTTCACGTGTGTCTTACAGGCAAATGCCAGGCGCATCTGGTTCTTGACACCCCGTGCCTGAGTCTCCTCACCTTGGTCTCTGGCCTTCCTCCTCCCCCAACACCTCCCTCCTAGCAGGGAATGTGCTTCCCAGATATAAACCAGAGATTCAAATACCACACCCCAAATGCCTCCCCTCACACTCTAAGACCACTATTCCCTTATTTTAGTCACCCCAAAGCCAGGTCCCAGACACATAGAGACAGCCCATTGCCCCGTTGCCCACGGAAGTTACTAAAACTACCCCACCTTGAATCTGCTTCCTCTGCCTCACGGATTCCTTCCTACGGAAATCACGGTAAACGCCTTTGTCCACTGTCCTTTCCCCCACCCCATCCCCTGCCACATGCCCACCCCCTGCTTTGCTCTGTGGCTCCTCATGGCGGGACAATGTCTCCTGGAATCTCTGAGTATAACATGTTTTCAATGGTGGTTATCTTGAGATCTGTTGGCCTTACCATACCTAAATGGTAATAAAACTAAATTAAAACAAGTCGTGCTGAGTCTGGCAAGATCTGCCCCCGAGGGCTCCTGCCATGAGCCGTGGAGGCTCCAGGGGGTTTGGGCTGGCAAGAGAGGCCTGCTGTGGGGTGACCCACAAGGAGCGCCTGTTAAACTGGTACTTCCTGCCACATTGTCAATGCCACCTAACTCCAGAAACTGCCATCAGGAAATGGAGAAGTGGCGAAGTCATCGTGTGCCCTAGAAAGGAGCGGGCAGGGCCTGACACTTCACATATACTGAGATGTGGATGCAATTATGTGTTTTTCTGCCACCAGGTTTGTATTTCATGAATCCCTTATGCTTAAAATTATCTGTCTGCCGGGTTTCAGCTCCAACATGCAAAGAGTAGGAAGTCGTTACCTCCCATCGTCACAAAAAGAAAAAAGCTGAACAAACTGAAAATCAGTGGCTTTCCTTAGACCCATCAGAGAATTGAGGTCACAGGGCAGACTGCTACCCTTAACCCTGGAGAGACGGGAGCTACAGACTTACAGCTGAGGTCAGCTAGACCCAGGCAGAAGCCATGGGGCCAGAAATGGGCAGGAATGGTCCAGTTACAGAGGCTGAGCCTAGACCAGCTGGGGAGTTAAGAACATCTGGGGCAGTGGTCTTTGTGAACCCCCCAGTCTTCACTGGTTTTATCCATAAGAGCCCCACTGGATTTTTGCAGTGAAAAATTAGAGAAAAATGTCCTGCTTTCAGGCAGAAGTGAAGGAAAAGTAGCCCTTTGAAATAAGCCCAGAGTATTTTCCATAACAAAGGCCTGCTCTCAAGGAAACCACTTTACCGGAGCCTTATCTGACCTGAAGGAAGGGTAGTTTAGATAATTCCAGACCTTTAATAGCCTTTCCGTGGTTGGGGGGTGGGCAGAAGGGGCTAAGAAATATTTCTGCAGGTCAGAGCCTGGGGGCTCCGGCCCACCAAAAATGAAGTTAAGTCATAAGAGTGTGGAATGTTTCTCTCCACCAACACCTTACCACCACCTCCTCAGGGCTCCAGGGCAATCAACCTAACTGAGACAGTTGCAAGATAAAGACTGTTAAGAGGAAGTTCTTAGGAAAACCAAAGATAACACAGGAGGGAAAAAAAAAACACCACCACCACCAATGAAACTAAAGCAAATCAAAGCCTCTGGTACCCAGAGCTAAGGTGAACGTTAAACACAGCCCAGTTTCTCGCCTGGACAGCGTAAGACTTCACACTAAAGCCCTGATTACTTCAGTTCTCATTGCCAGATACATCATGTCCAAACAAAACAGAAAAAAGCAAACGAAAACCACACAAAACCCCAAAACACCATCTGAAGACACAAATCAAGCATTAGCACAAGACCTTCTATGACACACAATTTGGGATTCTCAATAAAGAATTTAAATTCATACATTAAGGGCTTTAATAGAAAAAGCAGACGACATGTAAGAGAAGATAATATAAGCAGAGAAATGGAAACTCTAAGAAAGATTCAAAAGAAAATGTTTGAAATAAAAAGAACTACTTTGAAAAATGAATAATGCCTTTGACGTGCTTATCAATAAAATGAACAGAGCCAAGGGAAGAATCAATAACTTGAAGATGTGTCAATAGAAACTCCCCTAACGAAATGGAATAGAGAAAAAAGAATGGAAAAAACAGACGATCCCTAAACTGTGGGATAATTATAAAACATGCACTATGTGTATGCACTGGGAATACCAGAAGGAAAGAAAGGAGCAGAAGAAATATTTGAAGTAATAATGCCCAAGAATTTCCCAAAATTAATAACAGATACCACATCACAAATGTAGGAAGCTGAGAGAACAACAAGCAGGATAAATCCCAAAAAAATTGACAGCTGGGCATATCACATGCAAACTTCAGAAAACCAGGGACAGAGAAAATCTTGAAAGAAGCTGGGATGTAGAGGGGCTCACCTAGAAACAAACAATGATAAGAATTGCAGGAGACTGGCTGAGCGTGTTGACTCACACCTATAATCCCAGCACTTTGGGAGGCTGAGGTGGGTGGATCACCTGAGGCCAGGAGTTCAAGACCAGCCTGGCCAACATGGTGAAACCCCGTCTCTAATAAAAATACAAAAATTAGTCATGCATGGTGGTGTGCGCCTATAATCCTAGCTACTTGGGAGGCTGAGGCAGGAGGAGAATCATTTGAACCCAGGAGGCAGAGGTTGCAGTGAGCTGAGATTGAGTCGCTGCACTCCAGCCTGGGCAACAAAATGACACTCCATCTCAAATAATAATAATAATAATAATAATTACATGATACTTCTCATTAGAAAGCATGCAAAGAAGAAGAGCGTGGAGTATACATTAAAAGTGTTGAAAGACAAGTCCCACCAATTTAGAATTCTGTATCCAGTGGAATTATCCTTCAAAAATGAAGGGGATATACTTTCCAGACAAGAAAAACGGAGGGAATTTTTTACCAGTAGTTAGTCTTGCCTTGCAAGAAATGTTAAAGCAGCTCTTCAATGAGAAGGATTTTGATACAGATCAGAAACGTAGATCTACATAAAAAATGGAGAGCAGCAAAGATGAAATAAATGAAGTAATTTTTGCGTTGCTCTGAATTGAACTAATAGATAGTTGTTTAAAATGATAATGAGAAGAACATATTGAGTGATGGCAGCTTTTGGTTAAGCAGAATGAATGCCAGCATGTTATAAGGAATGGCAGGACTTGGTGGTTCTGCCTTACAAGGTACCTGCACTACTTGAGAAACAGGATGGTGTTACTGAAAGTGGACTTAGGTGAGCTGAGCTGTAAGATGCAAACTCAAGGGAAACCACTACAACTTTTCAAAAGGAAAAATAACTGATAATATGAAAAAGGAGGAGGAAATGGAACCCTATAAAATGCTCATTTATAATCAGAGAAGGCAGAAAAAGAGGAGACAATTTAGAAAGAATGAAAAAGTACAATAAATATAAAACAGCTACAAACATGTAAGGAATTAATCAAAAATATAAATAATCACTTCAAATGTGAACAGTCTAAATACACCGGTTAAAACACAGAGAGTGTCAGAGTAGAATTTTACAAAGAGACGCAACCTGTACAAGAAACCAACTTTAAATAAAAACGGATAGATTAAAAGTAGTGGTTGGAAAAAGACATGATCTTAACCCACTCAGAAGAAAGCTGAAGATATCTACATCAAGCTCAACCAAAATAAATTTCAGAATAAGACAAGGGTTGGAGAGAAAGAGAGGCATTGCACAATGGTAAAGGGATCATTTCTCCAAGAAGATACAATAATCCCTACCATGTACACACATAAAAACGGAAGTGAATATACTCAGACAAAACCCGACAGGACTGTAAGGAAAACCAAACAAATCCACAAGTATAGCTGGAGAAATCAAACCCCTGTATTAGCAATTGACAGAACCAGTAGGCAGAAAATCAGTAAGTATATAGTTTAGATGAGCAGCATTATCATTCAACTGAATTTAATTGACATTTATATAATATTTTACCCCATTACAGAACAATATACGTTCTTCTCTAATTCCAATAGAACATTCACCAATATAGACCACATTCAAGGTCGTAAATCATATCTACAAGAATAAGAATCACACATAGTAGTCTCAGATTACAATGGAATAAAACTTGAAATTAATAACAGAGAAATAGTTGGAAAATTTCCAAACACTTGGAGATTAAACTACACATGCCTGAAAAAGAACCTGAGTCAAAGAAGAAGTCTGAAGAGAAATTTAAAACGTATTCTGGACGCCAGATGCAGTGGCTCATGCCTGTAATCCCAGCACTTTGGGAGGCCAAGGTGGGTGGATCGCCTGAGGTCAGGAGTTGGAGACCAGCCTGGCCAACATGGAGAAACCCCGTCTCTACTAAAAAAAAAATACAAAATTAACCGGCCATGGTGGTACATGCCTGTAATCACAGCTATTCGGGAGAATGAGGCAGGAGAATTGCTTGAACCTGGGAGGCAGAAGTTGTGGTGAGCCAAGATCATGCCATTGCACTCCAGCTTGGACAACAAGAGTGAAACTCCATCTCCAAAAAAAAAAAATTGTACTAAATGAAAATGTTTACGGGGAAATTTATATATTGAATGCATATATTAGAAGAGAACAAAGATAAATATCAATAATCTAAATCTTCTTTTTATGAAACTAGAGAAAAAATAGCAATATAAATCCAAAACAACCATAGTAATAGAAATCATAAAAATCAGATCAGTAATCAGTGAAACTGAAAACAGGAAAGCAATAGAAAAAGTCAATAAAGTGGTGGCTCACATCTGTAATCCCAGGGACTCACAAAGCTGCAAGGTGGGAATCCCACTTGAGGCCAGGAGTTCAAGACCAGCCTGGAAAACCCAGCAAGACCTTGGCTCTAAAAAATAGCAAAAATTTGCCAAGCTTTTCAGGAGGCTGAGGTAGGAGGATTGCTTGAGTCCAGGAGTTCAAGACTACAGGAACTATGATCTGATTATGGCACTGCACTCCAGCCTGGGCCACAGAGAGAGAGAGAGAGAGAGAGAGAGAGAGAGAGAGACAGAAAGTCAACAGAAGCAAAAGCTGATTATTTCAGAAGGCCAATAAAATTGATAAAGCTATAGCTATGCTAAGAAAAAAATAGAGAAGAAATAAATTCCATGTGTTCCCAAATCAACGAGAGCTTACAAATATTTATCACATGGACATTAGACTGATAATAAAATAATATTATGAAGAACTCTATGCCCACAAATTTGATAACTTAGATGAAATGGAGGAATTGTCCTAGAAAAGCTACAAACTACCAAAATTTACACAGGGAGAAATAGATAATCTAAATAAGCCTATAATAAATTATATAGGTTATATATATACATAAAGTATAAATATAATCACATGCAGTATAATTATATATACAATAAATATATATAAATTAGATATAATTAATTATATAGCCTATAAGTTATATATATATGTTCTATATATGTTATATATATATATGTTATATATATATGTTTTATATATATATATGTTATATATATATGTTTTATATATATATATATACACACACACACACACACACACACACACATATAAGGCATGTATGTCTATCTAAAACTCTTAGATAACATAAAAGAAAATGAAATGACCTGGGTTTTGGATGTTTGACTATCACACAAGAGATAACTTCCGTGAAAAAAGAAAAAATAATTCAGATGTCATTAAAATTAAAAACTGATCTGTAAAAGACACTGCCTAGAAAATGAGAAGATAAGGCACAGATTAGGAGAAAATATTTGCAAAAGACAAAGCTGATAAAGGACTTACTCAAAATGTACAAAGAACTCTTAAAACTCAACAATAAAAAAAATCAGTAACTTCAATAAAAATAGGAAGCTCTGAACACCTCACCAAAGAAGATACACAAATAAATAAGTGTATTAAAAGATCATCAACATCTTATATCAATAAAGAATTATAAATTAAAACAACATGAGACACTGCTACACAAGCATTAAAATGAATAAAATTCAAAATACTGACAACACGAAATACTGATGAGATTGTAGAGCAACAGGAACTCTCATTCTTTGCTGTTGGAATGCAAAATGGCACAAGCACTTTGCAAGACCCTCTGGCATTTGCAAATTAATCTAAAAATAATAGTTACCATATGAGCTAGCAATCATGCTCCTGAGCTAAGTGTAAATCTTTTGCCCATGACAAAACCTGCACAGGAAAGTTTACTGAAGCTTTATTCATAATTGCCAGAATTTGGAAACAGCCAAGATGTCCCTCAGGAAATGATGAGGTAATCGAACTGTGGTAGAGTCATCCCTCAGTATCCACAGGGGATTGGTTCTAGGACTCCTATGGATACCACAATCCTTGGATGCTCAACTTCCTTATATAAAATGATACAGTATTTGCATGTGACCACCACGCTTAGCTAATTTTTGTATATTTTGTAAAGGCAGGGTCTTGCCATGTTGCCTAGGCTGGTCTCGAGCTAGTGAGCTCAATCAGTCTCCCAAAGTGCTGGTATTACAGGTGTGAGCCACTGTTACCAGCCTTGGATTTCATTTTTTCTAGCAGTTATTTTACTTATATAGAAAACTGAGCCAATCATACAGGGAGTTCCCATAGGCCCCCTATCAGCCACACAATTTCCCTTATTCCTTAATATCTTATGTTAGTGTGGTATTCACTACAATTAGTGAACTAATATTGATATGTTATTATTAACTAAATTCCATAGTTACATTAAGATTCGCCATTTGCAGTGTAAAGTTCTACTGTCACACAGAGTGGATGCCCTATCTATTACACACCCTATGTGATATTTCGTATATCACACTAAAAATAATCTGTGAAACATCTATTTATCCCCATGCCACTGACTCTCTGGCGACCACTGATGTTTGCTTTTATCTTTCCTGGAATGTCACATGTAAGCAACTATACAGTCGGTTCCTAGCTAGACTGGCTTCTTTCATTTATCAAGATGTATTTAAGGTTCCTCGTGTCTTTTTTGACTTGATAGTTCACTTCCTTCTATTGTTGAATAATATTCTATTGCATAGATGTACCAAGTTTGTTTATCCATTTATTTATTGGTAATTATGACTAAAGCTTCCATAAATATTTGTAGGCAAGTTGTTACTTAAGCATAAGTTTTCAACTAAGTTGTTTTCAATGATTGCTGGATCACATGGTAGACTATGCTTAGATTTGTAAGAAACTGCCAAACTGTCTTCTGAAACGGCTGTACCGTTTTCTATTGCCACTAGCAGTGATCCTCCTTGTCAACATATGGTACTGACAGTGACTTGTATTTGAACCACTTTAATAGGTGTGTAGTGGTTGTTAAGTTTGCACTACTAATGACATATGATGTCGAACATTTTTCATATACGTACTTGCCATTTAAATATTGTATTACTTTGCTAGGGCTCCCATAACAAAATATCACAGAATAGATGGCTTCAACAACAAAAACTAAGTTTTCTCTCAGTTCTGCAGTCCTTAAGTCCAAGGTCAAAGTCAGCGGCGTTGACTTCTTCTGAGGTCTTTCTCATTGACTTGCAGATGGACTCCTGGCTGTGTTCTCACATGGTCTTTCCTGAGGGATGCACACGTTATATCCAAATTTCCTCTCTTTGTAAGGACACCAGTTAGATTGGATTAGGGTCTACCCTGAAGACCCCTAAAGACTTCATTCTAACTTAATGATCTCTTTAAAGGCCTTATCTTCAAATATGGTTACATCCTGATGAAGTATGAGGGTTAGGACCTCGACCTGTGAGTTTTGGGGGAACACAGTCAGCTACTAGTATACATTCTTTAGTGAGGTGTTTGCTCAGATCTGTTGTGCATTTTTAATTTGGTTGGGTTTTTACTGCTTGCTTTTAAGAGTTCCTTGTATATTTTGGATATAAGTCTGTTATTGGATATATGTTTTGTTAATATTTTTCTAATTATGTGGTTTGCCTTTTTATTAATGAAGTCTTACAAAGATTAGAAGATTTTAATTTTAATAAAGTTCAATTTTTCAATATTTTCTTACATAGGTTATGCTTTTGATGGTGTATATAAAAATTAATCATCAAACTCAAGGTCAACTACATTTTCTCCCTTTTAGAACGTTTATAGTTTTTCATTGTATATTAAGGACTATGATCCATTCTGAGTTAATTTTTGTGGAAGAGGTGAGATCTGTGTCAGATTCTTTTTTTTTTTTTTTTTGCATGTGGATATCCTATTCTTCAATAGGATTTAGCACCATTTAGTAAAAGTAAAATCTACTCTCCATTCAATTGTCTCTGCTCTTTTGCAGAAAGTCTCTACTCAAAGGTCAGTTGACTTTGTTTGTGTTGGTTTATTGCTGGACTTTCTGTTCTGTTCCATTGATCTATTTGTCTGTTCTTTCATCCCTACTATACTGACTTGATTACTGTAGCTGTATAGTGAGTCTTTAAGTCAGGTGGTTTTCGTGCCTGACTTGAAAACTTATTATACAGCGACAGTATTTTCTACAGTACTTTTTCAAGTATTGTGTTAGAAATTCCAGGCCTTAACTTTAGATTCAGATTCTTTTTTTTTTCTTTTGAGACAGAGTTTCAGTCTTGTTACCCAGGCTGGAGTGCAATGGCACGATCTCGGCTCACCGCAACCTCCGCCTCCTGGGTTCAGGCAATTCTCCTGCCTCAGCCTCCTGAGAAGCTGGAATTACAGGCACGCGCCACCGTGCCCAGCTAATTTCTTGTATTTTTAGTAGAGATGGGGTTTCACCATGTTGACCAGGATGGTCTCAATCTCTTGACCTCGTGATCCACCCGCCTCAGCCTCCCAAAGTGCTGGGATTACAGGTGTGAGCCACCGCACCTGGCTCAGATTCTTGTTATACACAAAATAACTTGCTGAGATTTTGACTGGGAATTGCACTGAATGTATTGGCCAAATCAGGAAGCACTGACATCTTAATATTTTTGAGGCTTTCTATCCTTTACCGTGAAACACATCTCCATTTAGTTAGTTCAACTTTGCCAACTTTCATCAGAATTGTGTAGTTTTTCTCACATAGATCTTAAGTATCTTTTGTTAGATTTATACCTTAGCAATTCATTTTGGGGGGTACTAATGTCAATGGCATTGTGTCTTCAGTTTCACATTTCACATTTTCGTTACTGGCATATAAGGAAAGTGGTGACCTCTTGTATATTAACTGTTAGCTGTATCATGCAACTTTGGTACACTCACTTATTAGTTCCAGGAGGCTTTTTATTTTGTCAGTTCTTTGGAATTTTCTACACAGCAATCACATTATCTGTTAACAAAGACACTCTTCCTAATGTGTTTTCTTCCTTTACTTTCTGCAACATTTGGGCAGAACAATGGGGTCAGCTGTTTTCACTTAGGGTCATGGTTCCTGGCTTAAGGCTGGAGTTCAGCCAAGAGCCCAGCCTTTCTGTGTCACTGGCGTTACACGTCTGAGCCACTGCCCATGCCTTTCCTTTGCGATTATTGCATTAGCTATGACTTCAGTGCAATGTTGAAGGAGTATCGAAAAGAAAACACAGGTGGGTGACTAAACTAAATGAGAAGATAATACATGAACAATGTGGGAATTTCAACAAAGAGGTAGAAACCATTTTAAAAAAATAATAAAAATTCTAGAGCTAAAGAACAAAAATTGAACTGAAAATTTTCATAGACAGCTTCAACAGTGATGTGACCAAGAAGACAAATCAGCGAGCTTGAAAGCACATCATGTGATACTACCCCTCAGAGGAGCAAAATGGAAGAAACAAAGAGAGACTGAAGAGAACCCACAGGAGTTATGAAACTCCATCAGGTGAACCAATATATGAATGACGGAAGCTGCAGAAGAAACAGAGAAAGGTGTTTCCTTAGAGTTGAGAGAGGCATCAGGGGCAGGTGGAAGCCTGACATGTGTCGACCTCTAGTTGGACAGTGGAACCTCAGCGCTGGTTGCTGGATGGGAATCCACTCTGCGGGATCCCACGGAGGGTTTATGAGCTCAGGCTTTGCCCTGACCTGCTTGACATTTTTAGGAATGATTTAAGGGAGACACCTACATTAAGTGCCTCAACTTTGTGAATTATATGACAGAATTTGGAAATTTTTTTTCAAAGTGCTGCTTCAGCAGGTCTGATTATGGGCAGACTGGGATTGGACAGTGATCACCGTGGTGAACCAAAGGCACTGATGGAGGGAGAATTGACTCAACTTTAGCAAAAGTTTAAAAGTATTAATTAAAGATTATAGAATTGTCGGGGGAAAGCTGTCCATAAGGACAGGTATTTCAAGAACAGGCCACTTGCTGTTGTATGAAGGACCCCGGAAAGCTGCCTCATTGGCGAGTTCCCCGTGCACAAGGCCAAGCCTCAGACTTGTGTGTTGTCAGGAGCCAGTTACCCAACTGTACCCACAAAGGTCTCCAGGAGGAGATGCAAAATGTTTGATATGCTTTTCCTTATTTTAGCAGAGACACTTAACGGCCATAGTACTGGATTCCTTGTCTCCTTTAGTCAGTGCTTCCAAATTGACAGTACTTCAGTGGGAACACTGTGGCCCCACTCAAGCCATTTAGGGAGCCCCTCCAGGTTTGGGACCTCCACTTAAAGCACAGCTGGTCTGTCTGAGGTGTGGCTTTCGACTCTGTTTCCTTAATTGCTGGCTCTACCTCCTTGCCAAGGTCCTTACTGAGACCTTAAGAGCTGAGCTGTATGAGTTCTGGGTTTTGGGCAGAGCCCTTTTAGGTCTCCCTTTCTTTCTCAATCATTTTTCTCAGTTATGTTTCAGGAAACCAAGTGTTTCTACCCATCTAAAGGGTGATTTAGATAATGTCACACTGTGGGCATGTGGCTGGAAGCCACACCACAGAGAGGATATAGGTGTTGGGTGGCAGATAGTGCGTGGGGCACATGCCCTGAGCTTCAGTGAATCTGTATTTCTGTTTCAGTAAAGAAACCAGGCACCCCACCTGCAAGGGGAAAGTTATCAGACCTACCCCAATTGGCAGGGAATATGGGGACAGACGAACAATTAAGTGTCCCTGTAAAGCAGTCCTTTCTCAAATCTAGGATAGAGCGGGAGAAAGAATTCCAGAGGCCAGGTTCAGCCACAGAGCCTAGGTCTGGAGAAAAGAGGATGGAGACTCATAGATCAAAGAAACAAACCAAAAAAATCAAAAGCAATATGTAAACCTATTTGGGGCCTGATTTAAAATAAACCAACTGTGAAATGATATTTTGAGACAATTTGGAACCTTCAAATATGACCTGGCTATTAGATGAAGTTAAGAGATTAATGTTAATTCTGTGAAGTGTCATTATGTGATGGTAACACTAAATAAAGTCATTAGCAGTTAGAGACAATGAATGAAATATTTACAGGATGAAATGATACATGCTTAAAATTCTCTAGCAAGTAATCTAGCATAAAACCAGTCGAAGAAAAAAAATGGGGATGAATGTGATACATGATGCAAAGTTCACACAATATTGGTAATTGTCGAAGCTGGAACATGGGCACATGGGACGTTTATTATACTATTCTATTTTGCCTATTTGAAATACCTGTAATACTTTTTTTTAAGTCCATCTAAAAAGAAGAGGATTGTTACTGTGATCTTTCCTATTCACAGACATTTTTTGTTTTCAAAGGAATTATTCTTCACATACAGCTCATCGCATTGAGTTCCTAAACCATGTCGTATTAGCACTGGGCTGACAGAACAAGTCAGGAAAGTAGTAAGAGCTGACGGTTTGGAAATGCCTGGGGTGAGGTGACCAAGAGCTAGTGTCTCCTCTGAGAATGGAAATGTTCTCTTTCCTTCCAAAGGCACGCCACAGGGAGAGACTATTAACTCAACTACTGAATTAAATTCATTTCGCAGAGAAATAAGACCTTCCAGAATATCCTCAAATCAATACTGAAGAACTTCCTGGGAAGGGCAACCAACAGCAAATCATAAGAAGCGCAGAGCCAAACGGAAATCACATATGGTTAAATGGCTAGGAAAACACGTTTATTCAAATGGCCATGCAATTTGAAGTTGTGTCTTAAGTGCTGTGCTGTGAAATTTCAATTAGGAGCCAAGTGCTGTGAAATGGGTTGTGCTCAAGGACTTTGGCCAGCCGTTAGGTGTGCATTACAATTTTCCAAGACAGACAGAGTGAGTTCAGGGTGAGCACTGGTATTTTGTTGGGTTAGATTGAAAAGTTTTGATGCCTTTGAGGATGCGTGTTTTCTACCATGGGAGGCGAGATGGGTGCATTTATTCATACACATGCACAACATGTACAAGACGTTGGTGTAAAGAGTCAAACTATAAGTAAAATGAAACACAGGGAAGTTCCCAGCAACTCGGCACACTCAAATTCCCTTAATGAGAAAAAAGAAAAAGACCTCATGATGGTCCCTTCCGGTAGGTTTATCATCTGAAACGCAGAGGGAAGGCAGCTTGGAAGAGCACATTGTCTCACTGTAGATAACGACACTCCTAAAAGCAGCTGCTCCAGAACGGAATGTTCCTTGGCTCCATCTCTGGGAGACACAGAGGGGAAAGGGTGGTTTTGTTTGAATAGCATTCTCAGTGTTGATGAATTTAGCCAAGATTGTCTCTCTGCTTTAGGATCCCAAAACGGGATTGCAGGAAAGGAGTTAATTTTGTCATCTCACACAGAGACCATTAAAATCCTCTGGCTGAGGAAATTGAGGAAGATTGCCAAATACTGCCAAGGCCTCCTTCTATCAATATTCAGGAGCCCAGCTTAAGCCCTCCTCTCAAGGTTCATGTAGAAAACAGATGTCAGCATTTTTTGCCAGGCTTTAGAGAGTGTTGGTAAAACAGATATGATTAACACATTTCTAGTCTTACAAGGAAAGAGCACGGCACACACAGGAACGTGGGATACAGAATTCAAGTTATCAGAGTCGAATTCTGCAGTTCAAGAGCTGTGTGGCTCTGTGCAAGTGATCTAATCATTCTTAGCTTCAGTTTTGTAATGGGGAAATAAGAATTACCTCGTTAAATTGGATGGAAATTAAATAAAACAGTAAATACCAGGTCTTTCCTAAGGGAACAGTCAAGAAGAAGACATACAAAATCAGGAAACAGTAATGCCTTGTACTATATGATAGTGACATAGATGAGGCGCAATAGGAGCGAGGGTGGCTTTCCAGGTGATGAGCATTTGCTCTGGGGGACCGAGGTACAGAAGGAGGGAGGCAGCGCACAGTAGGGTCTGTAGGGGACATTGAGGCAGCCAGGTGAGGCTGAATATCCCTTTGTGATTGTCATGGAGCTGTGAGGCCTCAGATAGGGACTGAATTCCTGGATCTCCAGCTTCCTCACACAATATTAAGTTTTAAAATTCTGAATTTAATATTTAGTCGTGGTACACTAACATGCTTCATATATCTAGAATGTGAACAGGTGGCCTGGGAAGTCCCCATCTTCCCACTGCACTGGCTTTTGTCCTTCCAGGGGGATTTGGTTTGTTTTCTGTGTTTGTGTTTGCTTTTTTTTTTTTTGGCCTTTATGAGCCACATATTTTTTATTTCTCACTTTCTTATTTAAACAAAATGGTTGCATAGAGCACATTCCATTGTTCTCCAAATTGCTTTTTTCACTTCACATCTTTTGTGAGAATATTTTAGAGGGAGTTTATTATAAGTAGAATTTTTGATGCTGCAAAAGAAGTAGCACTGGAATATAAATGTTCTCAGCAAGGCAATTTACTTCTGTGAAGGGTGTGGCTCACAGATGGAGCAATGGCCAGCTCACATATGGACAAGGGAGGAAAAGGGGCACTTATGCCTCATGGGGGTCACCCCTACCTCTGTGTCATTCCCCTATTGGGTAGGGTTAGACTGCACAAGCTAGACTAATCCTGATTGGCTATTTTAAAGAGAGTAGGGGTCTGAGCTGGAGTGGCAGGGTGGGTGGTTTGGCAGGAAGGACAGTTACAGGTGGGTCAGAGCAGGTAGCCGGGGTGACCTAAGTTAAAGAAGGTGACCCAAGCAGGTGACCGGAGCAGGTGACAGAAGCAGGTAATCAGGATGAGTCAGGACGGAGCTGGGGACCAGGGGAATAGATGTGAACCACTGATTAGAACTGGTGGGAAAGGCTGTTTACTGAAACTACAAAGAAGTTGAACTTCAAAACTGAGAATTAAAGAATAAGAGAGCTGAACATACTGACATACTGATTCTTTGAAGAGAAGCTTGGGATTCACTATATCTAACAAGTTGTTGAAAGCTGATCTCAGATTTCCTCTATGGAGACTTCATTATGAAATTATCTAAAAGTGTTCATGCTAAGCTGGTTTCAAGTTACAAAGCTCCAGGATGAACCTCATCACCGCACTCTGCACCTTGAACATCTCCAGTCACCACCTGCTTGCTGTGGAATGTGCTCTACTCGTGTCTCCAGATGCCCACAGTCTGTCCCTGGTCCCTCCCCAGCGCTCCATTCCAGGGGACCCATGAGAACTGCACAGCACCTGGTTATTTCTCACCAGTCCGACTCCTGGAAGGACCACCCAGCCATGCCTTGTGCTCAGGACCAGCCCAAGGCTGCACACCTCGCTGGGTGCTCCTAGTCTGACGTGAGTGATTGAAAAGAGGACCACAGGTTGAGCCTTTCTCAGGCCTCCCCAAACAGAATTACTCACCAGAGTGCTTTGCTCGACGTCTAAGGCAGCATTGTTAGTGATAGCTGTTGTGACTTCTCACAAATGCACCTGCCTCTGTGTTAGACTGTGAGGTTTGTTGAAGAAAAACTTTGAAGAGATTTATTCTGAGCCAAGAGTGAGGACCACGACCTGTGAGAAAGCCCCAGGAGGTCCTGATGGCACCTGCCCAAGGTGGTCAGACTACAACTTGGTTTTATACATTTTAGGGAGACACGAGACATCAATCAATACATGTCCAATGTACATTGGTTTGGTCTGGAAAGGTGGGACAACTTGAGGTGTGGAGGTTTCCAAGTTATAGGTGGATTCAAAGATTTTCTGATTGGCAATTGATTGCAAGAGTTAGTTTGTATCCAAGTCCCAGACTCAATAGAAAGGAATGTCTGGGTTAAGATGAGGGGTTGTAGAGACCAAGGTTTTTTATCATGCAGACGAAGCCTTCAGGTAGCAGGCTTGGGAGCTCTTATCAGACCGAAAAGGGTGCCAAACTCTTAGTTAATTATCTCCTGGATCAGGGAGAAGATCTGGAAAGGGAAGGTAATTTTCTACAGATCATAGATTTTTCCCCACAACATAAAGCTTTGCAGGGCCATTTCAAAATATGCCAAAGGAGTATTTCGGGGTAAAATACTTTGATTTCTTTTAGGTCCTGCTATCTGTCATGTGATGCTATACTGGAGTCCGCTTAGAATTTGGACTCTTACTGCTACAAAGAGTCTGCTCTGTCAGTTTCAAAATCTCTGTTTGAATGTTAATGCTGGTCAGTTGTGCCTGAATCCCAAAGGGAGGAGGATATCATGAGACAGTCTGACTCAACTTCCACTCACGGTCTGAACTAGTTTTTCAGCTTTCTTTGGAATGCCCTTGCCAAGAGAGGGGTCCACCAGTCAGTTCGGGAGCTTAGAAATTTATTTTTCATTTACAGGTTATCGAAAGTGGGGCTTACCTGTCTTGGCTCTGGGGAGGTAATTAAGGTGGAAATCAAAGGTATCTTTCAAAGACTCCCCTGGAATAGGCCAGCTCACTCTCAGAAAAACAAGCCCTTAACCTCCTCTGGGGGACACTCTGCAGAGACGAATTCAAAGTCCTTTTGGCTCCTCAGGTGGTCTCATTCAGCATTAGCTGAATCGATAAATGAGTGTCGAGTTCCTTTGGATACCTGCCGAGCCTGACACAGCATAGGTGTGCGATGCTGGCAGAGCAACAAACAAATGGGTCAGAAACCCCTACAGCAGGTACAACGGCTTAAGGATACCTGATTAAAGAGATTTAGCAAAGGACCCCCATGTTTAGCTGGCTCTGAATTTTGAATAGCGTGCTCATGGAAAAGGATCTTTTTCTTCTGAGTTAGGTGGATCTTCAATATGGCCAGAGATCTGGCTTATTTTTCATTCTCCCTGAGTTGATGCATTTATGTATCAATTATCTGTAGGAAAAGCCTTTGTATTCTAAATCTGGGTCATTTCACAATACACTATTGACACAAAGCCCCATTGCTGCCCTTGCTCCATACTTTCTGTAGCAGCGCCGTGACAGCCGAAGTGATGTTAAATTAATCTGGCGTCTGCTTCACGGTCAATCCATGCGCTACACACGCTGGGTACTCAAGGCATGCTTTTGAATAAGCGAATGAATGAACCAATGAATTAATGAGTGAATGAAAATAACTGTGAATACAGAAAATTAGGGAGAAGAGGCAGTCACTGTCTGCCCCGCCCTGTAATTCAGATTCCCGGGAGACAAATCACGCCCAGGATCCCCTCCCGTCCTCTGCCTCAAGTGATTTGCACTCTGGCTGACATGGCTTGGATTTGAGTGTCACAGCTGAGAAGCGCAGGCTAAGAGGATACTCTTCTGTATCTGTCTAACATGAAGAAGCATAACTGTATTTTCTACCATTTGGTTTTATAAAACAAGAAGCATTCCTGATTGATGATGGTATGCCGTGTTTATAATGCTCTGGGAGATTAATTGGTTTTCATAAAGTGACAGTCATACAAATGAAGGAAAATCTAACAAAGGAAATGCTAAAGATCCCATGAAGCAGGCTTTAATTTTTGATACAAATAAATAGTCCACAGACCATAAACACATCTCTAGCCTTGAAAAACCATCGCTTATGGCAACCAGAAGACCCTGCCCTCTCGGAGCCAGAGCGGCTCTGATCCGTTTCCATGGTGATGGAAGCTCTGCTATCTAAACACACGGTGGTCCCCAGGAGGAGCTGACGAACAAAGGCTGCGGAGGGATTACTAGGGAAAGACCAAAGTGTCTTCTCTCTCCTCTACTTCCACATTTAAATTTGACCTAATCTAAGAGGAGAATAGAAATAAACTGAATCGGAAACGTCCTTTGAACTGCAAATCATTCTACCGGGATTTTTATTTATTTTTTAAGTTTAAGGTTTTGTCTCCAATTTATACATTTAGTCCTTAGGACCCCAAGGCGGGTTTTGGAGCTAAACGGTGGCTACTTGGGGAGATAAATTCAGGTCTTCCTGGTGGCTGCAGGAGGAGGTGTCAGTGAGGCTGGGAGACTGTGGCCCAGGAAATGTGCTGGTTCACTCTGTGTGCATTCCCCTGAGAGCTGTGCCACATCAGTGCCGAAACCCACCACTCAGGGGGGCTGCATTCCAGTTTTGCATCTGGGGGAAGGAATAAAGCTCTATTTTACTAGCAAAGAGATATGCTTAAATTGCAACATAATATTTTTTTATAATTAAAAAGTTTTTTTATCGAGATGAGGTCTCACTATGCCGCCTGGACTGGTCTTGACCTCCTGGGCTCAATCCTACCAATTTAGGAGCCGACCAATTTAGCCTCCCGAAGTGCTGGGATGACAGCGTGACTCACCACGGCCAGCCCAGAACAGAATTTTTAAGCTGTATACATGTGTGGTCAGCAACAAATGTTTTCTGCTTAGGTGATAATGATGACTACCTGGGACACGGGACACCAGGCATTCCTCGGAGTGCTTTGTACGTGCCATGCCTCATTTAATCCTACAACGACCTTGCAGTAACCCGAGACAGCTCTAAGACAAATGTATGATTATCCCTGAAGAATAGAGGAGGTGATGGAAGTTAGAAAATATGGCAGGGGTCACTTCAAAAGACCCTGGTTTCTGCTCTGCTCTGAGAGGTACCGCCTCCCCCATCATGACTGTACTTTGAAGCATGCTATAAACCTCAGAAGACTGTGCAGAACAGAAAACATGTTCAAGGGCCCCGAATCCAAGGGACCCTCTTACAGCAACCACAGAGTGGCTTCTGTCATTTGCGGGTAGGATGGAGATTTCCTTCTCATTGGGGTGCCAGAAAAAGCGACGATGTAACCGAACTCTGTCTTGGGCCTGGATACCCCACTTATCAGAAGGCCAAGAAAGAAAACCGCGTCATCATAAGATGGAGTTGTACATTCACAGCGCAAAGCTGCCAAAGGAGCTATTGTTGGTCCCAAGATCCAATTGCCTTCCTCCAGCTCCTGGGATTGTAACGTAACAGGTCCACTGACCGACGTGTGCAGCAGATAAGTACACTGAGACACTGCGTTGCAAGGGAGTGGGAGGTTTAATCCTAGAGCTGCCAAGTGAGAAAATGGGACGAAACCTCAAATCTGGCTCCCCAACGGGCTTGGGATCTCGAGGATTTTGTAGTGGGTGAAGTGAGGAGATGGCTACTGGTGAAGAGTGCAGGGAGAGGAAGAAGCTGCGTTCTCATGCTGATTCTGTTCCCCTGCCGGGGTCTTCAAACCGGTTGGCCTCAGCTATTTCACTGGAATTCAGGATCTGGAAAACATCTAACACAATTCCTAAACAAAAGCCTTATAATTCTAATGTCAGGACTCTACCTGTGGGAACAATGGGGTTACAAATGGCCAATAACTAATGCTGTGTGACTTTCAGCAACAAGGAAGTGGACCCACGTACAGCCAGATTCCTGCTCAACTGTAACTGGCATGCCACTCCTGTCAACTCTTGTGGGGACGGGTTCAGGATTATAGACAAAGACCCTCTCTCAGAGACTGATGGAAAGTCAGCGACACATCGTCAGTTTAGAAGCAGGGACTCAAGAAGCCATCAGCCATTTCGGCTCTCTCTTTCCACTAGTCCTTAGAATCCACAGTTTGGGAACATCTGGGTCACCGGGCAGGTGTGCAGTGACTGTGAAGTCACTGATTCTCAGAATGCCTTGGCCGGATGCACAGAGAAGCCAGGAGTCGGTGGCCTGCAGCGAAATTCAGCTTCGAGTTTCTGTCACTGAAGTGCAGCAGGGGCCACTCAGCCATCGGACTCCTGAAGTGCAGCAGGGGCCACTCAGCCATCGGACTCCTGAAGTGCAGCAGGGGCCACTCAGCCATCGGACTCCTGCCTGTTTGTTTCATTTGCATCCACTTTGTCTTCCCAACCAGACTGAAAGGTCAGCCACACAGACCCGGCTCCCGCCTCCCAGCCCTCCCAGGGCCCAGCCCAAAGCTCAGTGTGCTTCAGTTCGGTACGTGCCGTTTGGCAGCATGAGCATGGAAATTTGCAGGATGGTATGCTTAAACATCCTTGAAAAATCCCAGTGACACAGGTGTGTGCTCCCTTCACTCATTAAAGTGACATATAATGCTCGAGGACCTAGCTCAGACGTGGTCCTAGTTGTGAAAGAAATAGACATTTTGTGGTATAATTATTAAAACATAACATTTGGGGCTAGAAGTGGCTTTCACAATCAGTTAAACACATTTTGTAATTTCACAGATAAGTTCACAGTTAGCTCGTGGTATTTGGATATATTACAAATAATGTGCCACTTCTTTTTTCTTTTTCTTTTTCCTTTTTTTTGAGATGAAGTCTCACTCTGTCACCCCAGCTGGAATGCAGTGGCTCAATCTTGGTTCACTGCAACCTCCACCTCCTGGTTCCAGTGATTCTCCTGCCTCAGCCTCCGGAGCTGGGATTACAGGTGTGCACCACCATGCCTGACTAATTTTCGTATTTTTAGTAGAGACAGGGGTTTCACCATCTTGGCCAGGCTGATCTCGAACTTCTGACCTCAGTTCCCACCTGGGACTACAGGTGTGAGCCATTACGCCTGGCAGTGTGTTTTATAACTTTGCTCTATGTCTGCTTCTGTGTGAAGACCCCTTATTTAGTATTCACTGTTGATTCGTGAACATTGAACTCATGACTAACAACACCAAAACGGAATAAAACTTACCTAAGGCACATATTTTCCCCAGAAGGCACTGCACATGAGTCAGCACGTCTGCACTATGCTCGGGCCATTTTAAACAGTGAAACTACCAACAAAAAGCACAAAAAACGTGAGAAAGCTGGCATTAAGTAGACTGCAGGAAGGACCACTGGCGCGGGCTGGAGTCTGTGACTAACTTATTTCTTCACAGTTCTGGAGCCGGGAAGGGCAAGATCAAGGTGTGGGCAGAATCGGTTCTTTCCAAGGCCACCCTGCTCACCCGCTGAGCTTGGATTCCCGTGGCTCCTCCGATCCATCAGAGCTGTCTTTCGCGGAGAGTCCATGCCTGGGGTTCTGAGCCCTCCACGTGGCACCTGGGCGTGCCTGGGGGTGGGGGGCTAGGGGAGGGACAGCATTAGGAGACACACCTAACGTGGATGACGGGGCGATGGATGGGCAAACCACCACCATGGCACGTGGATACCGATATAACAAACCTGCACGACCTGCACACGTACCCCAGAACTTAAAGTATAAAAATAATTCTAAAACGAACCCTCCCAGTGGGGCTTAACGTGAAGCCCGCCCCGCCGGCAGGGGCGCTGTCGAGCGGGGAGGCCGAGGTGGGAACGCGGGCGGTGGGACCTGACGCTCTACCCCAAAGCCCGCGCTGTGGCCGCTCGGGGGCCGCGGGCTGAGGCGCGGCGAGACGCCGAGGGGAGCGGACCTGGAGGGCGGCCAGGCCCAGGGCGGCCGCGCCCGGAGCGGGAACGAGGAGCGCGGGCGGCCAGAGCGCGAAACCTTCACCGCGGCGCCTGCGCCCTCGCCGCGCTCCGCCACCCGCAGGCGGGAGTCGGCTCCCAGGCCGCGGCTCTGGGCCCCGGGCGCTGCGGCCCCAAGGCCGGCTGCCTGCGCTTCGGGGGGCGCCTGGGGACTCTGCCCCCTCCCCGTCGCGCTGAGCGGGGGAGGCGGCCCGCAGTTGGAGGACCCGCGCCTGCAGCCGGTGAGAGGAGGCCCGGGCGGGCGGGCGGGCGGGCGGGGCGGCGTCCACGCGCGCCCGTGACCTTCTCCGCGCTCCCCTCCCGAGCGCCGTCTGTTCCCGGACCGCGGGTGCCCCCGACGTTCCCGGGACTCGCCGCTCCGCGCTGTTCAGTGTTTCCTCTATCCAAATCCCAGCTCGCGTGCCCTGGATTCCGCAAGTAAATGTTCCACGAGCAAAAGCAGAGCGAGGCCGCCCGAGGCTTCACTGGCGCGTGGCTGCCTTGAGGCCCTGCTCGGCGGTTCCGCCGCTCTCTCCGGGACCTGGGATCGAGGCGGCCGCCGCCTCCAGTCGCCCCCCAGCTCCCCGCCCTCCATCCTCCTGCCACTTCCTCTCTGCTCCAGAAATCACTGCGTTGTGCGGATTCAAAAATCTGCCTGTACATTGATTGGCCATTTTTAATACACATTTTCTTTTTTAGAATAAAGCAACATTTCCGTTCTCTCTCCTTCTTTTTCTTCCTCTTTCTTCCTCTCCTTCACTCCTTTTTTTTCTTTCCTTCTCTCAAAAAAAGAAAAAAAAAGAAATCAACTTGTAGACCTCTAAATCCAGGTGGGCAATGTCTCTCTCATTGCTTGATTTCCTCCCTTCCCTCCCTCCCTCCCTCTCTCCCTTCCTCCCTCCCTCCCTTCCTCCTTTTCTCCCTTCCTGCCTTCCTCCAAAAAAAAAGAAAAAAGAAAAATCTGCCTGTAAAACAAGAAAAAAGAAAGAAAAAAAATCTGCCTGTAGTCCTCACCAGGAGAGATCACCCGCAAAAGGGGATCTCCATGGAAACCAAACGCTAAGGAGACGAAGGGCACATCAGTGGCGGAGACTCAGTGCTTCCCCTCTCCACCCCTCCTCCGTTTCTTTCTTTTCTTT
>CM052653.1:144631552-144733562 GCA_028533165.1 Leontopithecus rosalia
CGCAATCTCGGCTCACCGCAACCTCCGCCTCCTGGGTTCAGGCAATTCTCCGGCCTCAGCCTCCCGAGTAGCTGGGATTACAGGCACGCACCACCGTGCCCGGCTAATTTTTTTGTATTTTTAGTAGAGACGGGTTTCACCGTGTTGACCAGGATGGTCTCCATCTCTTGACCTTGTGATCCGCCCACCTCGGCCTCCTTCGTTTCTTTTTTTTTTTTCTTTTTTGAGACGGAGTTTCGCTCTTGTTACCCAGGCTGGAGTGCAATGGCGCGATCTCGGCTCACCGCAACCTCCGCCTCCTGGGTTCAGGCAATTCTCCTGCCTCAGCCTCCCGAGTAGCTGGGATTACAGGCATGCGCCACCATGCCCAGCTAAGTTTTTGTATTTTTAGTAGAGATGGGGTTTCACCATGTTGACCAGGATGGTCTCGATCTCTGGACCTCGTGATCCACCCACCTCAGCCTCCCAAAGTGCTGGGATTACAGGCGTGAGCCACCGCGCCCAGCCCTCCTCCATTTCTTTTAGCGTCTGCACTTTCAGACCAGAGCTGCGTTGCTGTTGCTTCCTGTAGGCTTCAGTTCATTCAGTTTGGGACACGTCAATTTTTTTAGACTGCTTACCTTGGTGAAAGGCTACTATGTGGAGAATGGTGGCCATTTTCTCTCTACTACTAAGAAGGGAGAAAAGAAACCTTCATCCTAGTCAGGGAAATGTAGACAGGCTTTAAGGAAGAGCTTCCCTGTGGAGATGGCTGTGCAATACTGTGTGCAGGTTGCAGGCATGACTCAGAACGCTGCTTCTTGGAAGCCTTTTGATCGTAGGATAGTGTATTAGTTTGGTCAAGCTGCTACAACAAACAGCACCCACAGCCAGGGGGCCTCAAACAACAAAAATTTCCTTGTTCATTGTTCTGGACATCAGAAGTCCAAGATGAAGGTGTTGTCAGAATCGGTTCCTTCTGAGCCCTCTATCCCTGGCCTGTGGAAGGCTACCTTCCACGTGGTCTTTATGCTGTGCCCGCATTTCCTCTTCTTGTAAGAATCCACCAGTTAGATTGGATGAGGGTCCACCCTGATGGCCACATTGTAACTCCATGGCCTCATTAGAGATGCTATTTCTAAATATCCTCTCATTCTGAGGTGCTAGGGGTTAGGACTTCAACATAGGGATTTTTGGGGGACACAGTTTAGCCCATAACACATCGCCTCCATTTGGAGAACATGATTTAGACTCAAGCACATGGAGGCGGGAGGAAGGCTTCCTCAGAAAACGGACTCCACACACAAATACTGAAGCCCAAGGCGAGTTATGCAGTGTGGCCCACCTGAGAAGGAGGGCTGTGGGGACCTCTGTGGGCACCCTCTTCCAACCGACCAGTCCTGTGAGTCTGTGCTCTAAAACGTGTGGAACTCTCCAGAAAAAACATGCTCCCATCATTGCAAGACAACTTTGCTGCTGTGGCCTGTGGCACAGGATGTGCTTCTGTCCTGTGAACTGTGTTCTGGGGAAGGTCATGGCTGGGGCTCCTGGCCTCTCCACCCTCCAAGTGATGAAGGAGAGGACCTGGGCCTCTGCAGCTTGGGACCAGTTGCAGGAATCTGCGTTCTCTGCATCACTGGAAATAAGGATGAGGACCCTCAAATGCTAACATGCAAAGGAATCACTGAGAGTCTTACTGAAGATGCAGGCGCCTTCAGGGGCTCTTGATGAAGTCGGGATGGGGTGTGGTTTAGGATGATCTCTCTTCCCTCCCTCCCTCCCTCCCTTCCTTCCTTTGGTTTAGGATGATCTCTTTCTTTTTCTTTCTTTCCCTCTCCCTCCCTCCCTCCTTTCTTCCCTCCCTTCCCCCCACCTTTCTCTATCTCTCTTTATCCATAGGGTTTTGCTCTTGTTGCCCAGGCTGAAGTGCAATGGCATGATCTCAGCTTACAGCAACCTCCACCTTCCAGCTTCAAGCGATTCTCCTGCCTCAGCCTCCTAAGTAGCTGGGATTGCAAGCGTGCACCACCGTACCTGGCTAATTTTGTATTTGTAGTAGAGATTGGGTTTCTCCATGTTGGTCAGGTTGGTCTCGAACTCCCGACCTCAAGTGATCCACCTGCCTGGGCCTCCCAAAGTGCTGAGATTACAGGTGTGAGCCATCACGCCCGGCCAGGTTGATCTCTTTGTAACGTGCATCCAGTGTTGAATCAGAATCAGATCAGCACTGGAACAATGATTCAGACCTTTCCCACTCAGAGCGAGGGCCACAGACAAGCAGAAGAACACCACCGGGCAGCTGTGAGACATTCAGAATCTTAGCCCTGCCCCACATCAACTGCATGAGAATCCAAGTTTTCATTCAAATTTGAAAAGCTCTGCTTTAGCAGAATTGCATCTGTGTGACCTTACGGGCTCTCTCGTTAGTTGGTGATAGTGATGGAATTGTTCAAATCACTACTTAACGAGAGTTGCTAAGATGCCCAAATGCTTCAGAAATCAACAATAAACATTCTGAGAACGTTGCTGTCAGGAACTGTGAAGCGTTTATGCTACTTTCAAGGTAATAAGTTACCCCACCACCATTTCCTAGATGCTGCAAGATGATATGAGACCCCTAGGTCAGAGACAAAATACTGTTGTAGCATAGCTTCAGGTTCATATCTGTCCACCTTGCACTCCCACCGCATGAGGATGACGGAGGAACAGGGCGGGCAGAGAGCTTGCATTACAGCTAAGGACTCCTGCGTTAGGAAACCCTAACCAATGCCGCAGAAAAAAGGCATTCTCTTTCTTATCCTGGTCAGGAAATAAATGTGCCCTCTGCCTCTGAGGGAGACATTATCTCTATCTTCCAAAGCTATTTGCTATACAAATATCCTTGAAATGATCGTCTGGAACAAAAGCTGATTCAAGAGGTACAAGAGGACCATGGGGCATTGGCTTCCAAAAGTTACTTTCTTGAATGTCCTTTTGTTCATATGAAATGCCTTTCTCCATATCCTTGCTTGCGCAGAAGCCCAGATACGCCAAAGTTTATTGTCAACACACACAACAGCAATAAATAGGACTCGAGTTAAGCCCATCTTGAGCCTTAAGGAAACTTGCATGTAGGAAGGCTGTAATTTCTATTTTGTATATAGTAACCTGTTGGGATCTGTTTTACAGTAATGCAGTAGAGGGTCAGAAGGCTGTTTTGATTCCTTCTGTTAACCATGTGATGAGTTAGTTAAAAGAATATAAATTGAAATAGTCAGATGATAATAGTTTCGATTTTTATGAATGTGAAAGTGCACTAACAAATGTAAAACCATTATCATCTTACTATTTTAATTTATAGGTTGCTTCTCTTTTTCATATGAAGACAGTCAAAGACATTAAATGACTTGCTTGAAATCATGCTTAATGCAGGTTAGCCAGGCCTCACATTCACAGCTGTGACTTGCTAGTAGAGAATCTTTTAGCTGACACATTTATTTAGTCAACGGAATAAAAAAATGGAAGCAACTTTCTGCTTATAAATAAAAATCAATACCACCGATTCCATCAGGAAAGAGAATCACAAAAAAAATAAAAAGCACAAATGAATTAATTTTTCCCTTCTACAGACATTTTTGTAACAACTTAGCACTTTCCAGGGAATGTTTTTTGCACATGCAGGATCATTAACAAGATTCAGCGTCGTCTCATGGCGTTTGCTCCCCTTGAATCAGGAATCTTGACTGAAACAGAGTCTATAAGGAGAGTGTTGCTTGTTATATTGGAAGCCTGACTCTGAATTCATTCAAAGAATGCTTCCAGAATACTATGCAAGAGCCTGTTTTGGTATCACGTCAGCTGCCATAAGCTTACTGCCTGTGAAGTCCTTGTCTAATCGACCGCGCCGCAGAATCCCAGGCTTATTACCCATATTTAGGAGCAGGCTTGAAGGGAGGCTTTAATATTCCGTTCAGCACATTTTGGAGCATTTTAATGACAGCTTTTCTTTGTTTTTTTCCTACCTTTATTTTTTAGTCTACACATCATTGCCTGGATACCAAGGCTGCCTTTCTCCCGTCTTTGCAGGGATAGGCTTGGATCAGCCTATGGTTTTCTCCCTATTTACACATCCTCTTGATTTATTTATTCCTCCTTCCTCATCCCTTTACAGGCATTGTGTAGGTGCTTGAGAAGCTTGCCTGCCCTCTGGGGGCTTCCAGCCATTGAAGTGCGCTGCTCCGTGGTACAGTTCCTGGCCGGTGGCCTGCCCCGTCTCTGATGTTAAAAACTTTTTTGGAGGGAAAACCAATGGTATTTGTTTAAGAACCTCTTGTTTGTAGATCACACAATTAGGTTTTCAGCCGACATCTTTTAAACATATTTCCAACTGTGTTTTCAAACAATACAGCTGCTTGGAAAATCTTTGGGCCAAAGAATCTAGTCTCAGTGTTGCTGCGTTGAGATGTAAAATGACATCAGAGGCCAGCCCAGGAGAGGGTGCCTTTGTTATTTAGTGAAGGAGAGAACTCTGAAGAACAGAAAGGCAGGCGTTTAGACTTTGCATGACTCTGTCACTACGTCGATGATGGTTGTCACTTTGGAGGGCACCTCAGGTGGTTGTACCACTGCCCATGCCACTGCCAAAAAGCTGTGGCCCATATTGAGGAGGAGGGGAAGAATCTTTGCTGATTGCACAACGAAGAAAGTCAGAGAGAGTGTGGCTCTGTGTGGATGGTGCTAGGGTCTCATTGGTTTGCCTTCAAGCCTCCTGCTGGGAGTGAAAGGTGCAGGAAGTAGGGCCTTTGCGTGGATTTAGGGTGGGATGATTTCTGGGTTTGGGAGGCATATGGAGTATAACTGAGGCAGGACTGCTAAGCCTCCTTTTCGTGGTTTGAGTTTACATGCAGCCTACTAGAATCCAGGCTAGAATTGCCTGAAATCGTACCAGCTTCCCTCAGCCGTATCTCCTCAGTGTCCACCCCCCACACCGCTCTGCAGGCTGTCAGGGCTTTTGGAAAGAGGAGCCTTGAACTTCACATACCAGCTCCCTGCATTGCTAGTAATAAGGGAATGCATTCTTTTCTGCTTTTCTGGGCCATGGAGGCGCCATCAGGGAGAGGGAAGAACACGTGCAGATCTATGTGCTCGTGGACGAGCCCTCGCCACGTCATGCTCTGTTAGGTGCACCGTGTCTCAAATTTTAATGTGTCCTTTTGTTTTTGAGACAGAGTCTTGCACTGTTGGCCAGCTGGAGTACAATAGCACGATCTTGGCTCACTGCAACCTCCACCTCCCAGCTTCAGGCAATTTTCCTGCCTCAGCCTCCCGAGTAGCTGGGATTACAGGTGCGTGCCACCATGGCCAGCTAATTTTTCATATTTTTAGTAAAGACGGGATTCCACTATGTTGGCCAGGATGGTCTCATACTCCTGACATTGTGATTTGCCCACCTCGGCCTCCCAAAGTGCGGGAATTACAGGCGTGAGCCACCACGCCCCGCTAATGTGTCCTTAAGCTCATGGGGACCTTGTTCAAATGCAGTTTATGTTTCAGTAGGTCTCAGTGGGGCCTGAGAAAAAGTTCCAGGAGCTACTGGTACTGCTGGTACAGGGATATTTTCAGTATCAGTGGCCTGGAGAACTGTTACTTCTATACTCTTAACATTTGTATTTTAAATTTAATTTTTAAAAGATATTTATATTTTATTTATTAATTTTTAAAGATGATATAAATTATAGCATTATAACTGATATACAATAAACTGCATATATTTAAATAATATAATTTGATATGTCTGACATATGTATGATACTCAAGAAACCATTACCATAATCAAGATAGTCAATATATCCAGTCGGGTGTGGTGGCTCACACCTGTAATCCCAGCACTTTGGGAGGCTGAGGCAGGTGGATCACAAGATCAGGAGTACAAGACAAGCCTGGTCAACATGGTGAAACCCCATTTCCACTACACATACAAAAATTAGCTGGGCATGGTGGCATGCATCTGTAATCCCAGCTACTCTGGAGGCTGAGGCAGGAGAATTGCTTGAACCCAGGAGGCAGAGGTTGCAGTGAGCCGAGATCACACCACTGCACTCCAGTCTGGGCGACAAAGCAAGACTCTGTTTCCAGAAAAAACCCATCACTCTCCAAACTTTCCTTGTACCCCTGTACAGTCATTCTAATTGCTTCTGACTCCCAGGCAGCCGCTGTCTGCTCTGACACTATAGATTCATGCGCATTTCCTAGTGTTCTGTACAAATAGAGCCGTAGAATATGTTCTTTTTTGCTTTGTCTTCTTGTTAGTCATAATGATTTTGAGATTTATTTATGTTGCAGCATGAATCCACAGTTCATTCCCTTTTTGGTAATGGCGGTTTGGGTTGTTGTCAGTGTGTGGTTATTACAGATGCAGCTGCCGTGAATACTGATGTGCACGTGTTTGTGTGCACACAGACTTTCAATCCTCTTAGGTAAATACTCGGGGGTAAAGTGACTGGATCATATGGTAGATGAATTTTTAACTCTTTAAGAAACTGATAAACTACTTTCCAAAATGATTGTGCCCTTTTCATTTCCACCAGCAGTATATGAGAGTTCAGGTCCTCTGAATCCCTGCCCGCATCTGTCATGGCCATTCTGATGTGTGCATTGTGGCACTTCCTTGTGGTTTTAGTTTGTACTTCTCTAATAACTAATGATACTGAGTACCTTTTTGTGTGGTTATTTGTCATTCATGTATGTTCCTTGCTGAAATGCCTGCTCAAACCTTTTGTCCATCAAAAAAATTGAGTTATTTTCCCATTACTCAGTTTTGAGAATTCTTGATATATTTTAGATTTTTAAGTAGATCTGTGATTTGCAGATATTTTCCCTCAATCTATAGCTTGTCTTTGGGCAAGCAGAATGATTAATTTTCATGAAGTCATTTGGTGTCATAAACATGAAATCCTTTCCTGACCCAAGGGCACAAAGACTGTCTCTTATTTATACTTGCAGAAGTTTATCATCGTAGGCTTTGTGTTTATGTCTAAGATACATCGTTAGTTACTTTTTGATATAAGGTATGTATTTGTCTCCTCTCACTTGGCTAATAATGACATACCAGAGACTGGGTAATTTATAAAGGAAAGAGATTTAATGGACTCACATTCCACATGGCTAGGAGGCCTCACATGGCAGAAAGCAAATGAGGAAAAAGTCACATCTCACATGGCGGCAGGCAAGAGAGCTTGTGCAGGGGAACTGCCCTTTATAAAATCATCAGATTTTGTGAGACTCATGGGAATTATGAGAGCTACAGTCCAAGATGAGATTTGGGTGGGGACTCCACCAAACCATATCCGGGTATGTGTATTTAATCTGTTCATTGTTCCAGTGCCATCTGTAGAAAAGACTGCCCTTTCTCCACCAAATTGCCCTTGCGGTTTTGTCAAAAATTAGTTGTCCAAATATGTGTGGGTCTGTGCCTGGACTCTTTATTCTCTTCTCTGGATTTATTTGTCTCTATGCTGGTACAACACTGTCTTGATGCCTGTCATTTTATAATACGTCTTGAAATCAAATTGTCTTAGTCCTCCATCTTGGTTCTTTCTCAAAGTACTTCTGGCACTTTCCTCTACATTTCTAGGTGAATGTTAGAATGAGCTTGTCAGTAGCTGTGAAAAGTTGCTGGGATTTTGACTAGGAGTACCTTGGATCTAGAGATCAATTTGGGAGGAATAAGCATCTTAAAAATACCAACTCTTCTAACAGATGAACAAGAAGCTTCTCTTCATTTATTTAGGTCTTTCATTTCTCTCAGGAAAGATGCAGAGAATCTATCTCTAGAAGTTTGTAATTTAAACCTTACCCTGCCTTTTCAAAGTCATCACCACGACTTCCTTGGGAAATAATTTCAGTCTTCCTTTCAGTTACAATTTACCTACAAGTGAAGTGGATTTTTTTTCTTGCTCCACACAGATGTCATAAGTTCAATTATTTATCATAATTATTTTAGAATCCAAGGTGTCATCATATTATTCTTGTTTTCATCTACATATTGTAATTTTGGTATTTGCAAAATTACTTTTTAAATTATCTTTTGCCAGTAAATTGGCAATAATGATAGTTGATTATACAAATACTTCCCAGTTAAAGAACAAAGCAAAGACATCATTATATAGAAATGCATTCTCTGTGATCAATAGCCCATTAAAACCTGCTGACTATTTTAAGACATAATGACACTTTTAATTAACTTACAATAGTCTTTTCTATTATAAAGGATTAAACTGTCATATACATATTAAAGTGGTGCTAAGCAAATCAATTAAAACTAAGGAAGTCAAGAAATTACATCCTGGCATTAATAACACCTTATGTTATGAGATGGTGAGGTTGGAGAGAAGCAAAATTATTTATCCCACTTCACAGTTATGGTAATTGCATTTCGTAGAAAAGGAACAAGATTCGGCACCAGAAGACCTGGGTTTGGAAAGGTCTTGGGTTTGGAAAGGAGCACTGCCTTTGGCCAGCTGTTTGTGGGATTGTGACTGATCTTTAGAGGATGCAGGGCTGCCTGGACGTCTTCCTGGGACAGCGTCTGCTGGAGAGCACAGCCTCAGGGTCAACCACTTTTTGGATATTTGATTCCTGTGTAGCTTTGAGTAAGTTACACACCTATATAAGCCTCAGTTTGTTCTTTTGTAAAATGTAGGTTAAAAAAAATCTATTGAACATGGACATTGTGAAGATTGCAGTGATAGCATACAAGTATCATGCTTAGTATAACACTTAGACAAAAATGTCAATACTATTTCTACCACAGCTGCTTCTGTGCCTTCCTCATAGAACATTGCTGCAGAGAACCAAGCCTCTTCTGTCTCTCTTTTGTTGCTAGGGAGAACCAGGTCTCTTCTCCTCTCTCTCTCTTTTTTTTTAAATTGAGACGTAGTAGTTTCTCTCTTGTTACCCAGGTTGGAGTGCAATGGCGTGATCTCGGCTCACTGCAACCTCTGCCTTCTGGGTTCAAAAAATTCTCCTGCCTCAGCCTCCCGCATAACTGGGACTACAGGCGCGCACCACCGTGCCCAGCTAATTTTTGTATTTTTAGTAGAGACGGGGTTTCACCATGTTGACCAGGATGGTCTCGATCTCTTGACCTCGTGATCTACCCGCCTCGGCCTCCCAAAGTGCTAGGATTACTAGCGTGAGCCACCGCGCCCGGCCCCTCTCTCTCTTTTTTTGCTGGGTAGGACCAAGCCTCCTCTTCTCTCTCTCTTTGTTAGGGAGAACCAAACCTCTTCTCCTTTCTCTCTCTCTCTCTCTCTCTCTCTAGTTGCTAGGGAAAACCAAGCCTCTTCTCCTCTCTTTTTTTTGCTAGGGAAATCCAAGCCTCTTCTCCTCTCTCCATTTTCGCGTAGATTATGACTTCTTTGGGAAAATGGGTAAGAATTTCTCTGTAAGACTACAAAGTTTGACTTTCTGTTTCAAGTATAATTTCTTAATTTTTTTATTACTAGAATCCCTTAAGCTTCCGGGTTAATTCTTCATATCAGCTACTTTCAGATTCTGTTCTGCTGTTTTTATCTTCTCTACAGGGGATGATCAAGGAGGCAAAACTCAAAGATCTTCTATTCAGTTGCAAATAGCTTCCTTCTATAATTTTATAGAAAGCAATAATGGATAAGATAATATTTTTAGAAGCTTTGTTTGAGGAGTGTTAATCTATGATGGTATGGACAAACAAGATTCATCTCTCATCTGCATTATAACTTGTAGAACTAAAAGGCAGTTCAGGTATAATTGCTGATGCTGTCATGTGTGGGTGAGAAAAGGTACCTGAGTATCCTTTTCTCCCATTTAGGAAGCAAAATGAACCAAAGAAATATGACAAGGGGCAGAAACATACATTTTTGTTAATAGGATAATTGCTAATAACTACAGTAACAGTCATTTGGCTTAATTTAGATTCTATGAGATGTCAAAATATGTTTTTAGGCTGGGGGTGGTGGCACATGTCTGTTATCCCAGCACCTGTAATCCCAGCTACTTGGGAGGCTGAGGCAGGAGAATTGCTTGAATGGGGGAGGCAGAGGTTGCAGTTAGCTGAGATCGTGCCATTGCACTCCAGCCTGGGCAACAAGAGCAAAACTCAGTCTCAAAAAAACAAAAACAAAAATAAATAAACAAAACAAAAGAGAAAGAAAGAAACAAACAAAAGAAAGAAAGGAAAGAAAGAAAAGGAAGGAAAGAAAGAAAGGAAAGACCTGTAATCCCAGCACTTTGGGAGGCCGAGGCGGGTGGATAATGAGGTCAAGAGATCAAGACCATCCCGGTCAACATGGTGAAACCCCATCTACTCAAAATACAAAAAATTAGCTGGGCATGGTGGCGCGTGCCTGTAATCCCAGCTACTCGGGAGGCTGAGGCAGGAGAATTGCCTGAACCCAGGAGGCGGAGGTTGCGGTGAGCCGAGATCGCGCCATTGCACTCCAGCCTGGGTAACAAGAGTGAAACTCCGTCTCAAAAAAAAAGAAAGAAAGTAGAGAAAGAAAGGAAAAAAAAGAAAGAAAGTGAACCATACCCCCATAAAGTCCCATTAGAGGCTTTTCTTGCTCTTACCTCATTCCTCTTCCCAGTCCAGAGACTGGGAAGTTCCCAGAGGGAACTCCGGTGCAGAATTCTGTGATTATCATGCTGTTAATTTTTTTTATTTTATATATATATATATGTGTTTGTATCCATAAATAGTGCATTGCTTAGCTTTGCATGTTTTCAACCAGTATAAACTCAAGCACACTATTTACGCTCTTTGCAATTTCATTCTTTCCTCAGCTAATTCCTGAGATTCACGGAGGTACTAAGGGTTGGAGTAATGAACTCAGTTTTTTCTTGAATAGCAGTCCTTAAATCAACACCCTGGAATGCATCCACTCATTCAGCTTTTCATGGTCATCTCAACAGTCTCCAGTGTTTTTTGCCTTTACATAAAGTGGAGCTATGAACACTCTTGTATGTGACTCCTCACGTACACATTGCACAGTGTTACAGCTCGTACGTCTAGCTGTGGACTCGCTTGCCTGTAGGTTATGCATATCACCAGATTGCTGATTGTTATGGCAACAGTTACCCCTGCGCAAGCAGTGCCCAGGGGACCGGCTGCTCGCATTCTTCTTTGTGCTTGACATTGTCATGGCTAGTGTGGGACGCGTGAAACCACAGCGCCTGTGGTTTCAGCTTGTGTTTCCCCGAGTACCTGTGAGGCTGGACATCTTCCCTTTTTTTGGAGGGGGGTCCTGCTTTCTGTTTTGTTCTCACCATACTGGGGC
Source organism: Leontopithecus rosalia (assembly GCA_028533165.1). Lineage (NCBI taxonomy): Eukaryota > Metazoa > Chordata > Mammalia > Primates > Cebidae > Leontopithecus > Leontopithecus rosalia. The sequence goes on from CM052653.1 coordinate 144,642,826, forward strand.
TCTCAGTCACAAAGAAGGCACTTAAATGGGAAGGCCACCTGATGTCGGCCAAACATATTCACTCCCCATCCTGCTCTGGGTGAGGGGGGCACAGCGACATCGCCACTCACCATCCCCCTTGGCACTGGCATGTGGGTCCCCTTAACCATTAGACCCTAGGGAGAGCCCAAGGCCTTGGCCTCCAGAATCTCCATGTTAGGAGGAGGTGCTTCAGACATAGGGTTGGAAGGCAGGACATCTTGGGAGCGGCCCCAGCCAGCAAGGGATCAGGCTGTAGGGGATGGACTGGCACAGGAGAGGGGACAGCTTGGCCAGGCTTCCTGGAGATCCCCAAACCCCACAAAAAGTCCCACCTCCTATAGATCCCCCAAAGGCACCGGTGAAGTTGCATGGCCGAGGTGGCACTGATGAGCTGACATAGAGACCCCACATATGCTTAGCTGGTGGGCCTGGCGTATGCTGAGCACTGAAATTGCTCAAGAAATGTTTTTTTTGAATGAATGAACAGACCAAAGGGGTGTGAGGGACAGAGGACAGGGCCTGGGGCCCATTGGCCCAACTTGTTTCGTTCAGAAAATAGCCATTTAAAAAAATGTAAGAATCCTTTCCCTCCCTTCCCCTACTTCTGGGCCCAGGAAAGGGAGAAGGGAGGGGTGTCTCTACTCTGACCCTTCTCTCTTTCCTTCCCCAAAATCTATATACACGTATACATATTTATATGGCACCACATGGGGGTCTTGCCTATGCCCCACACTCGGAGCTGGGGGAGCGGAGCCCCAGGGCTGGTTAAGGTGGAATTCTGAGGTCGTTGCTTGGGTGATGCAGGGAGCAGCCCTCAGCTGCAGCCCTGGAGAAGCTGCACTGTGGGGCTGGACACAGACTCCTGCTTCCTTCCCCAGTGCTAGCAGACCTTCTCTCCACCCTCCAAGGCAGAGGCAGAGGTGGCAGGGGCCCTCTCAGTCCCAAGGGAGGAGATGGGACAGGGGGAGGGGGCTGGTCCTCTTCTCCCAGCCTAGAGCAGTGCGCCTGGGAAAGCTGGGGGTGGGCAAGAGGGGGCTCTATGCAAGGCACTTGATGTCCACCATTCCCAGACTGGGGGCTCAAGGCAGGAACCTACATCATTTTTTTTCTATTTTTGTCCCCTTGATTCTGCTGTTATTTTTCTGCCTTCTTGATTTAATCCTGTAGCTCATTACTATTTAATTTTCTTTTCTAATATAACTATATAACATTGTAAATGTGACTCTAAAAATTGATTTAGCTACATCTGACAATTTTGATACGTGATTTTTAGATGATAATTTAGTTCTAAATATTTTCTAATTTTCATTGATTTATTTTATGAGTTATTCAGAAGAGTATTTCATACTTTCCAAATATATGTGGTTTGTCTAGCTATCTTTTTGTAACAGTTGCATTTTGGTGGTGGCCAACGTGAGTTGCATGATACCAACCTTTTGGAATTTGTTGAGAATAGCTTATTGCCCACTATTTGGTCAGTAAATGTATTTTTATGTTTGAAAAGAATGTGTACTTTACAGTAGTTAGGTATTTCATACATGTCCTTTAAGTGAAACCTTTTTTTTTTAGTCGAATGTTCTATTGCCTGGTGATTTATATTTATCTCTTTGATCCATCATCACTGAAAAAGGTATGTTAACACCTGTCACTACAGTGGATTTATCCATTTCTGCCTGTAACAAAGTTAATTTGCATTAATATATTTTGAGACTATGTTATTAATTACATATAAGTTTACAGTTATTATATCTTCCTGGTTTATTTTGATGTCTTTGCATTACTTAATGATCCTCTTTCTGTCTTGTAATGGTTTTTGTTTTCAAAATATATTTGTTCTGATTTTTATTTTTTGAGATGGAGTCTCACTTTGTTGCTCAGGCTGGAGTGCAGTGGCATGATCTCAGCTCACTGCAACTTCCCCCTACCAGGATTTTATAAATGAATATTTAGATTTGATGATATTTGATACTTCACTTGCTCTCCAATTCATGTATCTCTGACCATCTATTAGAAATTCCTTTAGTTATGGTCTGTAAGTGGCAAAATTGCTCAGCAGTAGATTTGAAAATATCTTTATTTCTCCTTTGTTTTGAAAGGTATTTGTTCAGCCGGGCATGGTGGCTCATGCCTGTAATCCCAGCACTTTGGGAGGTTAAGTAGGGTGGATCACGAGGTCAGGATTTTAAGACCAGCCTGAACAATGTGGTGAAACCCTGTCTCTACTAAAAATAGAAGAATTAGCTGTGCATGGTGGTGCACACCTGTAGTTCCAGCTATTGGGAAGCTGAGGCAGGGGAATAGCTTGAACCTAGGAGGCGGTGGTTGCAGTGAGCTGAGATCATGCCATTGCACTCTAGCCTGGGTGACAGAGGGAGACTCCATCTCAAAAAAAAAAAAGAAAGATATTTGTTCTAGGGTATAAAATTCCCTCTGCATGTAGATAATATTATGTTAGTGTCTGGGCATAGACGCCTTTTTATCTATTCTGTGTGGGATTCATTGGTCTTCCTCATCCCATGGATTGTGGTCTTTAATCAGTTTTGGAACACTCTCAGAGTTATCTTTTAAAATACTGCCTTGATCTCATTTTCTCTCTCCTTTTCTTGCTGAACTCTGGTATGTTACTACCTCTTCTGGTTTTCCCCATGTCGTGACTCCTCTTTTACATGTCCTGTTTCTTCATGTTTCTGTAATACATTCTGAATAATTTTCCTCAGATCCAAGTCTCAGGTCACAAATTCTCTAGCCTAATGTTAAACTTTATTTTTAGTTTATATATTTTTTATTTCTACAAATTTGATTAGATTCTTTTTCAGACCTGATTGTTTGATAGAGAAAGTCCCTTGCACCTTATTTGTATCTGTAGTCTTTTAGTTCTTTAAATATAATAAGCTGGGTTTTATTTTTTTAATTTTACATTTTTGTGGGTCCATAGTAAGTATATCAGCTGGTCTATTTTTAATTCCAGGTCTGATTTGCCCAATGTATGAATTTTTTACATGTTTAACTTCTGTTATCCATAGGACTTATTTGATGCCTGCCTCTGTAGGTCCTTCTGCTGCTGAGTGCCAGGGCATGATCAGCCAGAGATTAAGCTGAATCTTCAACTTGAGGTTTTTCTGACCACCTGGGTAATTCGAATTTGAGCTGAAAACTCTCCTGAGGGCTGGCTGGTGCTCACGAACTGTCAGCAGGAAAGTTTTTCCATTCTCCTCAGTGTTCAGGATTGATGTGGCTCGTCCTGTGGACAGTGGGTACATTTCCAGTCCACTGGGACACCACAGGAAAAGCTCCTCTGTGTCCCGTTGGGTGGGGAGGCTACGTCCCAGGTCCCTGTGTGGGCCAGCTCTGCGCTTCTCCTGCCTGCTCCATCGGTCCTGGAATCCAAGGCTGGATGGAGCTCCTTGGGTCTGTCAGATGCCCTCGTCTCCTGGGTTCCAGCTTTCACTCGAGTTGTGGTTGCTGAGTCTTCTGCTTCACTGCCCAAATTATTGCGGCCTGTAAAAATCTCTCTCCCGTGTTATTTCGGCAGTTTTAGTTGTTTTTAGCTGGCGATCTGCCACGCTATCTACATTGCCTTGTTGTACAAACATAACATTTTGGAAGATTGCTGGGGAAACAGTCAATAATCCTCAGTTTCTTATGAGAATGGAATTTTAAAGTACAATTGGCCCTCCATATCTGTGGGTTCTGCATCCACCAATTCAATTGCAGATTAGAAAATAGTGAAAAATTAAAATAAAAAATAATAATATAACAATAAAACATACTAAAAATAAAAATTCCTGTAACAACTATTTGCATAGCGTTTCTATTGTGTTAGGGTTTATAAATTAGCCACAGTGACATGAAGTACGTGAGAGCACGTGTAGGTCCTGCGCAAATGCTACATTGCTCTATATAAAGAGCTTGGGCATCTGCAGATTGTGGTATGCGCTAGGGGTTGTCCTCTCTGGATACTGAGGGATGGCTGTGTATGTTCCATTTTAATAGGTAATGCGGCATTTCCTACTGTCTGTCTTCCCGTTCGTAACAGTCCATGACAGTTACAACCATCGTTTGCAAATAACAAATAACAAACTTGGTATTAATCATGTTAACATAGCCTCTCATGTGTCCTGCTCTGTGTTTGACTGCGTGCAGAGGGATGTCGTGGCTGGAAGTGTTTGGCAGTAGATGATTCTTACGAACTCTGAGCTTGTAGGTTTGTCCTAATGAATGCTCTTACTAGGTCACATTTGTAATTAGCTGAAACTTTCAGTTTTATGTCTAAAAAGTCTTTTGATAATTACACTTGGACTACATGTTTGCATTTTTTAAAAATTGGGGTCATGGAAAAACATATCGACGGTTTTATGTTGTATAAAGTCAGATTGACTGAAATTTTCCCTCACAACTAAAAATAATTAATTTCTTTACCAAAAAGAGCCCACCTGTTTTTATGTTATTATTTCCTGTTTCTGTGTAACTACATACAAACATACTAACTATAAAATAATAAAATGAATAAACATATAAACATGATAAAGTCAGTGACAGTTTACTGCCGTAAGCTGTGTAGGAGTAACAGATGCATCTGTCCAACCTTGTAGTTTTTTTTTTCCTTTTCAGCCCCAAAACTACTTGAAAATCAATCATGTCTAAAGAAGCGCATCCAACTTCTGAGAACTGCTGTCGCTGAGAAAGGCCTAGTGAGCCCCTGGTTCCTCGGGTCACCTTCCCCCTCCTCCCATTGCCAAGGGCTCCTGCCGCCCCCATCTGCCTGCCTGTCTGTCACCTGTAGAGGCCCTGACCGCTCCCCTGAGGGCTGCTGCTGCCTTTCCAAGATTATCCACACCTGCCATTATCACTGGGCCTGCTGACAAAGGGGCTGCAGCACTCCTGCCTGGTAGGCGTGCAGCCCTCCTGCCATTGTTGAAGGACCGCACCTCAACAGGGCACCTGCTCTCACCTGGTCATCACCTCAGCATAGGTAGCTCAAGAGAGATGTTCAGCCCCAAGCCTCATGGCCAACTAACCCGGTGGAACTTAAAGTTCAACGACAGGGCTGCCTGGATTTTATCTCCACCTCTGCACGTGTGTCTGTGTGAGCATCTGAGCTGACCCACCAGCTTCCTGCTTGTGGAGGTGGGAGGCACGAGCTGCTCGGCATCCCCAGAGTCTACCTGCTGCATATTTCCTTGCAGTCACATACCGAGATCCTGGCTAAGGGAGAAGGACAGCTCCAATAGGGCAAAGCGACAGCAAACAACCTGGCAAGAAATTCCTGAGGCTTGGTGCTTCCTAGGATGGGGACAAATTCAAACAATAGAGCTGAGAGAAAGGGGCTACATGGAACGTGGGGTGCCTGTTGTGAATTGCTTTTAGGGGTGAGGTGGGCACAGATACTCACGTAGTGAGACATCTGCAGGAGGGACAGGTGGCACCCACTATTGTCTGGAGGAAGAGTGGTGGAGGGGCCCGGGCTGAAGCAGCCCCCAGGGAGTCAGTGTTGTTTGGGGAAGTGAATGTGGGAGAGAAGAATTCTGCCACTCAAAGGATGGTGATCGTGTGTCAACAAGCCCTCGCCTGCCCTGACAAGCATAGGCTCCTGGTTTGGTGTCACTGTTGCACTCTTCCGGTGTCATAAAGCAGCGACTTCTGACTATGAGGGAGAACAAGCTGGGCAGCTCGACAGCTTGTGCTTTTGGGAGTCTCTGCAGCTGAACTAGGCTGTCTGCTCTTTGAGCCTGTTGCTACCCTGTGTGTCTGTGCTCCACACACCAGATGCAGGGCAGGGCAGGGTTACTCCACGCCACTGGGACTGGACCAGGGCATAACATGGAGAAAAGAAGACTGGCTGCTGGTTTTTTTTTTTTTCACTGTTGGAGACAGTCTGGCTCTGCCGCCCAGGCTGGAGCGCTGTGGCACTATCTTGGCTCGCTGCAACCTCCGCCTCTTGGTTTCAAGCAATTTTTGTGCCTCAGCCAGAGTAAGTGGGATTACAGGCGTCCAGCAATGTGCCTGGCTAATGTTTACGCTTTAGCAGAAACAGATTTTTAACATGTTACCCACCCACCTCGGCCTCCCAAAGTGCTAGGATTATAGGCATGAGCCACCGCGCCCGGCCAGAACCCTGGCTTCTAATCATCAGAAGGAGTGAATCAGACGGAACCAATTCAAGGATTCAGTGAGTTGCCTAGAAGGTTTACAGGGACATGGAATGTTTGGGAATAGATGGCGTGAAATGCAGATTTGCCGGAGCCCAAAGAGAGCAGCAGCCCGCACAGTTGCAGATAGAGATTTTCAGAGGCGAGCCTGGTAGCTCCCTATAGTTTTAAAAGCCAAATGCACATCTTTATTTAGATTTGAATAAATGCACATTTTGGAAAACACAAGGAATAGGGTTGGGATGCATCTTAAAATAAGAAGATGCAAATTCTAAGCATCTGATCATAATTAATACTGGGCCTTTCTGGTTTGAAGGCCTTGCTCTCATGCACTCACACCCACTCATAGACTCGCCTCCACTCACACTCACACCCACTCAGACTCACATCCACTCACACACATCCACTCATAAACTCACGTCAACTCACACACCCCCTCATAGAATCACATCCACTCACATACTCGCACCCACTTAGACTCGCATCCACTCACATCCACTCATGGACTCACATCCACTCACTCACACTCACACCTCATAGACTCACACACTCACATCCACTCAGACTTACATACACTCACACACCCACTCATAGACTCACATCCACTCACACACTCAGACCCACATCCACTCACACACACTCATAGACACATCTCACACACCCACTCAGACTCATATCTCTCACACACCCACTCATAGACTCACATCCACTCACACACACACCCACTCATAGACTCACGTTCATTCTCACACGCACCTGACAGAGTGCCCGCCTGAATTTTTTGGTAATTAATCGTGCATAATACTTTAAATTCCACACAGGCGGCTGGCTGAAACCCCTCCAGGCATTGCCACATTTGGGAGCTGCAAGTCAACTTCTACGCCTTGGGAGAGTGAGGAAGATCAGAGAGGAGCGTTTTTGCTTGACTTTAATGTCACCACCAGTCACCAGGCAAGTCTGCAATCTTTCCTGCCTCCTTCCTTGGTATCGGCACAAGCAAGGTTGTATGATCTAATATGTATTAGAGTGTGGGATGTAGTAAAAATGAGTAATCCCTTGCCTTGGCTGGCACCACAGTATTCTCAAATAGGGAGGCTGAGTGCTGGGATCTGTCTGCTGTGCTTGTGTGGGCTCACTCAGAGTCAGATCACATGCTCACTTGTTTGGCCAGCTCTGTTAGAACGGTGGTGGTGTTGGTTGAATGATACACCAGTGTCTTGTCATCTGATAGCTTAGAGAACGTTCACATGTATTTACGTATACAGTTCAGATCCACATGTATTTCACATTTGTAAACCGAAAGGTATCTGAGACAGGTGTCAATCAATTTAGAAATTTCACATTGTCGAGGCTAAGGATGCACCCATGATGTAGCCTCAGAAGGTCCTGACATGTGCCCAAGGCAGTCCAGGCACCGCTTGGTTTTATACATTTTAGGCAGACTAGAGATACACAGTGGTTCGGTCCTCAAAGGCAGGACTACTTGAAGTGGGGAGGGGCTTCCAGGTCATAGGTAGATAAGAGAGGAACGGTTGCATTCGGTTGAGTTTCTGATTAGCCCTTCATTGAATATGCAATTTGTAGGGATAGTCCCTTATGCCTTAGTCTGGTTTATTGAAACAGTAGGGCAAAGGAAGCAATCAGATATGCATTTATCTCACGTGAGCAGAGGGATGAGGAGTTCTGTCTGTGGATGAAAAGAGTCAAACTCTGTGAAATATTTGAAGAGATTTATTCTGAGCCAAAAATGAGTGACCACGGCACATGACACAGCCCTCAGGAGGTCCTGAGAACATGTGCCCAAGGGGGTTGGGGCGCAGCTTAGTTTTATCCATTTTAGGGACGCATGAGACATCAATCAAATACATTTGAGAAATACATTGCTTTGGTCCAGGAAGGCAGGACAGTTAGAAGCAGGGGTTTCCAGGCTATATGTGAATTTAAGCATTTTTTGGTTGACAGTTAGTTGAGTTTTTCTAAAGAGCTGGGTGGATAGAAAGGGAAGGTTCAGGCCGGGCACGGTGGCTCATGCCTTTAATCCCAGCACTTTGGGAGGCCAAGGCAGGTGGATCATGAGGTCAAGAGATAGAGACCATCCTGGTCAAAAAGGTAAAACCCCATCTCTACTAAAGATACAAAAATTAGCTGGGCATAGTGGTGCGCACCTATAGTCCCAGCTACACGGGAGGCTGAGGCAGGAGAATTGCCTGAACCCAGAAGGCAGAGGTTGTGGTGAGCTGAGATCGTGCCATTGCACTCCAGCCTGGGTAACAAGAGCGAAACTCCATCTCCAAAAAAAAGATTGTGGTGTGGAGACCAAGACTCTTGAAGTATCTTAGTGGCTGCCCTTAGAGACAACAGATGACAAGCGTTTCCTATTCAGACCTTTAAAAGGTGCTGGACTCTCAGTTAACCTGTTCTAGATTGGGAGGGCCTGGAAGAAAAAGATCTAGCTATGTGAATAGAGATTCTTTACAGATGCAAATTTTCTCCCTCAAAGGATACACTTTGTGGGAGAAAGTGCATTTTGCAAGGCCACTTCAAAATATGGCCCAAAGGCAGGGCACAGTGGCTCAAGCCTGTGATCCCAACACTTTGGGAGACCCAGGCGGGCAGATCACAAAATGAAGAGATCGAGACAATCCTGGCCAACATGGTGAAACCAAGTCTCTACTGAAAATACAAAAATTAGCTGGGCATGGTGGTATGCAGCTGTAGTCCCAGCTACTCAGGAGGCTGAGGCAGGAGAATCGCTTGAAACCAGGAGGCGGAGGCTGCAGTGAGCCGAAATCGTGCCACTGCACTCTAGTCTGGGTGACAGAGTGAGACACTGTCAAAAAATAAAAATCAAAATATGGCAAAGAAACATGTTTTGGGGGTAAAATACTTTATTTTCTTTGTCACATAATATTATACCGGAGTCAGATTGGAAAGTAAGTCACGATATGTAAACCCATGTGATGAGAATTTATGGTTTGTAGGCCATGACTCCCAGACCCCTTAGAAAGGAATTTGGGCAAAATAAGAAAAAATCAGAACTTAATCCTCACTGTCTTTCATCCACCAGGAATTTCCTTGTGGGCAAATTGTGAGGGAGGTCTGTAGCTTTTTGTGGCGTGTGTGTTAAGATTAGACCCACCCAGGTAACCTAACCTGCCTTTTCAATATAGCATGTTATGGTCTCAGGAGTGAAACCAGGAAGCAAGGATCTGGGAGCCATCTTAAAATTCTGTCACTACAGACAGGAACCATAGAGTTGGAGCACAGTTAGAGACAGGGCCTCCTTCTGTCACCCAGGCTGGAGTACAGTGGTGCCATCTTAGCTCACTGCAGCCTCAAATTGCTGGGCTCAAGACATCCCCCTGCCTCAGCTTCCCGAGTACCTGGGACTACAGACATGGGCCACCATGCCCAGCTAATTTTTAAAAATAGGCTATGTGGCCAAGAATGGGCTTGAACTGCTGGCCTCCAATGGTCCACTCACCTCAGTTTCCCAGAGTGTTAGGATTGCAGATGTAAGCCGCTGCGCCTGGCCCGGAGCACAGCTTTCTTATGGGACTGCTCCAGATGTCCAGAGATTAGCTCCTCCAGTTAAGATTTATGATGCCTCCTGCCCTTCAAAAATCCTGCTACACGTTGACAACGTGGGATTGAGAATGATGTTATATGACCCCTGCTGTCTTTCACTCTTTCATATTTTTCAGGCTGACCCACCCCTGCCTATTTATTTATTTATTTATTTATTTTTGAGACAGAGTCTCACTATGTCTGTCACCCAGGCTGGAGTGCAGTGGTACCATCTCATCTCACTGCAACCTCTGCCTCCTGGGCTTAACTGATCCCCCCACCTCAGCCTCTCGAGTAGCTGGGATTACAGGTGCACATCACCACACCCGGCTAGTGTTTTGTATTTTTAGTAGAGATGAAGCCTCACCATGTTGCCCAGGCTGTTCTCTAACTCCGGAGTTCAAGCAATCCATCTGCCTCAGCCTCCCAAAGTGCTGGGATCTCAGGCGTGAGTCACCGTGCCGGCCTCTGCCCCTGCCCCATTCCTAACTCCCTGAGCTCTCTGTACAATTGCATTTGCTGTTCCCACTGCTTCCCTTGGTCCTCATTTCTCGCCTTCCTATGCCCTTATCACTTTCCATCTGTTTTCAAACAAGCAAAGCTGCTTCCAGGTGTCATCACCTCGGACTTCTAATGAAGTGCCCCTGGAGGAATTAATATGATGAATTGTAGGAGTTAATGTGGTGATCTGCACAGAGCTTCTTGGGGCCCCATGTCTGCAGTAGGTCATGGGGTCTATAATACTTCAAACCGCTGGGAAAGTATTGCATTAGTCCGGGGCAAGGGTAAGTGGCTGCAAGGAGAGTAATAACAGTTCATACCTTAAGTATAAAGAAGTCTAGTTTTTTCTCACGTAGAAGCCAGGAAATACATAGAGTTGTCACTGAGTGTCTTTGGAGGATTGGTCCCAGGACCTCCTTCAAATAGCAGACCAGGAATGCTCAATTCCGTGGTCCAAAGCGATGGAGCGTTTGCATATAACCAGTGTACATTTCCCTATATTTTAAACCATCTTTAGTTTATTTACGTCACTCGATGCAAAGTAAACGCCATGTAAATAGTTGATTTGCCATATTGTTTAGGGAATACGAGAAGGAAAGAAGTCTGTGCGTGTTTAGTACACGTATATTTTTGCTTAGTATTTTCAATCCAGGATTAGCTGAATTCACAGATACGGAACCTGCCGACATGGAGGGCTAACTACAGAAGCTCTTGGTTCCATGTGGCTATTCCAGGAGCAAGGCTCCCTTTCTCTTGTTTTCATGCCTCTGGCACTTTCTCTGTATGTGTCTGGTGAAGCGGGACTCCCTGTGTGCCCGTACCCCCACTCCTGGGAAGGACACAGCATGGAGAAGGCCACAATACTATTTGGCCTTTGCTTTGCATTGCTTTGTCTTTCTATAAATGCAAACGAGAATATTGCTTTCCAGTTAGAAAATGCAGATTGCTTTTAGTTTCATTTAATGTGCTTTGAATTCTGGCCCAGCATTGTATAGTTAACCCTTGAATGATGCACGAGTTAGAGGTGCCGAACCCGTGATAGTCAGAAATCCACGTAAAACTTTTGACTCCACAAAAAACTAACCACTGATAGCCTACTATTGACAGAAAACCTCATCAGTCACATACAGTTGATTACCACGTCTCGTGTATGTTATATGTGTCATATACTGTATTCTTACAGTATAGTGAGTTAGAGAAAAAATGTTACTAAGAAAATCGTAAGAAAGAGAAAATGTGTTTCCTCTTCATTACATGGAAATGGTCTTCATAAAAGTCTTCATCCTCTTTGTCTTCACGTTGAGTCGGCTGAGGAGGAGGAAGATAAGGACTTGGTCTTGCTGTCTCAGGGGTGGCAGAGGAGAAGGGTGGAGGAGGTAGAAAGGGAGGCAGGAGGATTTACTGAGTGTGAATGGACTCTCTTAGTTCAAAACCATGTTGCTCAAAGGTCAACTGTAAATTAGAAAGACTGCTCGCAGGCTGACTTCCACTGTCTAGTAAGCTCGTGTCTAGCGCTGTGCTTCCAGAGGGAGATGAAATCAGAGCGTCGGTTTTGGGTTACACAGAAAAACCTAATGCTCAGAATGCACCACCACCGAGCTCTGTTTGCCTCCCTCTACCACCATCTAGAGCAGCCTGTCTACTTATGGGAATGGCAGCTCTCAAATATAATTTACTGCATGGAGTTCTGCCTTCAGTCCAGAGGTGGAAAACTGCAGGAAACATGCCCTCCACGCTATCATAGAGGGAGAGTTCAGATAAGTTGTAATATCATGGTTGTGGTGGTGGCTTTAAGCACACCAGAGAGCTGAGGACATAAAGAAATCTAAGTTATTAATTTCTAGAAAGGTATGTGATTTTTCCAGGTGAAAACAGACCCAGGAATGCTTTCATCCCTGGGGACAAAGTGAAATGGCGCGCAAACTTGCAGGAGGGTGAGGGTTAGGATAGAAAAGCCAACATTTTAGCGAATGCTTCGCATCCGGGCCTGATTTGTCCTGATGGATCAGAAACCCAAGCAGTATTTGCATAACAGTAGACATATATATCCATGGAACAAGACACAGGGCCCAGAAATAGACCCACACATATATGGCCAGTTGATTTGCAACAAAGCTGTGAAAGCAATTCAATGAGGAAAGAAGCTTCTTTCTATAAATGATGCTAGAACATTTGGATGTGTGTGTGTATACGTACACACACACATGTGCATATATGTACATATATACACACACGGACACACACACATACATACACATATATATGTGATATAAGGTGCATTGTGTTTCTAAATAAAAAACAAAACTATAAAGTCTTAAGGAAAATATAGAATAGCAGCATGTGCTTGGGAAAGATTTCTGAGACAGGACACAAAACGCATATTAACCATTTAGATAAATGATAAATTGAACATGATGGCAGTTAAAAATTTCTGCCTATCCAAAGGCACCACTTAAGAAACAATGAAAGGGCAAGTCATGTCCTGGGAGAAAACAGTCGATTCCTAAATCTCACTTAGTGCCTAGTCTCGGCGAAAATGCTGTAAACAGCATGTTTTGTAATACTGCCTTCCAAATGCGAGTTCTTTGATAAAGCCTCATGCTCATTTGTGGCAGGATGAGTTGGAGAGCAGATGACTCTATTAGAACAACTGACAGCCTTTCCAATCCACATAATGTCTCAGTTTTTCTTCCATGTTGTTAAAAATAATCTCATAAACCAGAAAATCCAGCAGAGGGTGTAGAATTCCAGTTTCTAGGGTATTACACATTTCTTTGGAAAATGAGTTTTTTATTCATTGCTACAACTCAAGAATTCTGCTCAGTACTGACCACAGAATGGACAGGAATTCTTAAGTGTCACTGGCTCAGCAGTGATTAAGTGGCTTCTCTTTCTGGGCTGGGTCGGTTTCTTTTCTGAGTCACTGTTAACAAGGGTGTTCTTGTGGCCACTTTGTAAGCAAACATTGGTTAGACTGAAATTTATTTGAAATCTTTACAACACTTGAGTAACCAGTGTTATCACTAATGTTTATGAAAATAATTGAATGCAACATTTTTTTTATAAGCGAAGTTCTTTTCAAGGAGGGAAGCCTACTTTCTCTAAATTATTCAGAAATACTAAGGTGTTATGGACACATATTATGCTTAATAAGAAATGCTAAGTATGTATATGTACATTTATAAAATTAAATATACATATGTAAAATGACTTCCAAAAAATATTTACAGAAGAGACCATCAAATATCCTTCAGAAATAAATACAGTTTTCATAATAAAAGCAAGTTAGAACATTGTGAGACAATGTGGCCATATTGTTCAGAAATAAGACTATTTTAATTTTAATTTTATTTATTTTTTTAGTTGAAGTCTCGCTCTGTCGCCCATGCTGGAATGTAGTGGCATTGATCTCGGCTCACTGCAACCTCCGTCTCCCCGGTTCCAGCCATTCTCCTGCCTCAGCCTCCTGAGTAGCTGGGACTACAGTTGCATGCCACTGCACCAGGCTAGTTTTTGTATTTTTAGTAGAGACAGGGTTTGACCATGTTGGCCAGGCTGGTCCTGAACTCTTGACCTCAGGTGATCTGCCTGCCTTGACCTCCCAAAGTGCTGGGATTACAGATGTGAGCCACCATGCCTGGCCTTTATTTTTATTTTTTTAGAGTCAGAGTTTCACTCTGTGGCCTGGCTGGAGTGCAGTGGTGCAATCATGGCTCACTGCAGCCTCAAACTCCTGGGCTCAAGAGGTCCTTCAGCCTCAGCCTCCCAAATAGTTGGGACTGCAGGTGTGGGCCAGCAGGCCTGGCTAATTTTTTTGGTAGAGGTGGGGTTTTGCTATGTTTCCCACCCCTGGCCTTCTGCTATCCTCCTTCTTTGGCTGGGATTGCAGACGTGAGCCACCATGCGTGGCCCAAACTGCTCATTTCAGAGAAATCCCTTCCCTCTTTGCCATCAGATTTGTTATAATTCTTTTTGGTTGTTTATACTTCTGGATCAACAGAGCTTAATTTTATGGGCTTTCAATAAGAGCTGGAAAAATAATACAGGAAGCTGAACCAAGAGGCAAAGTCAAGCACACACATCCCTGAAGCACGTGCCTGGACCCGCCAGGTGCTTCTGCAGTCGCCCTGAGTTTTTGGTTCACACCTCTTTCTCTCTGTCTTCAAAACACATGTGTGCAAGAAGAGCAATTATGAGTTCACGGAAGAGGCAGTTGCTGCCCTATCTTTGGAATCAAAAGGCCTCCCTCAGGCTTTGCTGGACCACTTTCCCGTCCCTGTAACCAACTGCAATCAGGCTTTCTGTACTCACCACCTCCACCATCTGCCTGCCAGGGAGAGGGGATGTGCCCGCCCCCACGTGGGAAGTAGGAGGAGGGATTTGCAGAGGGGGAGGCATTTGCGAGTGAGCAGGCCGGGAGAGCAGGATTTGCCAGCAGGAGCAGTCCTCCCGCCAGGCCCATCAGGCTTGAGGCAGTTTGCTGCTTAAAACCCAGCTCCCCCACCAGGCGCAGTGGCTCACGCCTGTAATCCCGATACTTTGGGAGGCCAAGGCAGGTGAGTCAACGAGGTCAAGAGATTGAGACCATCCTGGCCAACATGGTGAAACCTCGTCTGTACTAAAAATACATAAATTAGCTGGGTGTGGTGGTGCACGCCTGTAGTCCCAGCTACTTGGGAGGCTGAGGCAGGAGAATCACTTGAACCTGTGAGGTGGAGGTTGCAGTGACCCGAGATCATTCCACTGCACTCCAGCCTGGCAGAGCCAGACTCCCTCTCAAAGACAAAAAACAAACAAAAACCCAGCTCCCCTAGTCTTGAGGCCGGGTTAGGAGGGATCCTTGGATATCTTTAGGAGAAACGTATTTTTACACTGTGTTGAAACAAATATATCTCCTCATGCCTTACCATTAATGCGGCCGATTTAAAGCCCTTTCAATAGCTAGTATCACATGGTCATCTACTTTTCCGTTTGGTCCCTGGGCTGCAGCTGGGATGTGCCCTGACCCTCTATTATTCTGCCCCTTTTTATTCCACTGCTCCTGTAAAACTCCTAAAGGGTGTTAGATGAAGGTGGTTTGGTTGGTTTTTGTTTGCTTGTCTGAGACAAAGTCTCACTCTGTTGCCCAGGCTGGATTGCAGTGGCATAATCTTTGCTCACTGCAACCCCTGCCTCCCGGATTCCAGTGATTCTCCTGCCTCATCCTCCCCTCCCGAGTAGCTGGGACTACAGGTGTGTTGCTACCACACCCAGTTAATTTTTGTATTTTTAGTAGAGACAGGGTTTCACCATGTTGCCCAGGCTGGTCTTGAACTGCTGACCTCAAGTGATCCATCTGCCCCAGTCCCAGCTGGGTTTACAGGTGTGAGCCACCATGCCTGGCCAGGAAGTTACTGAAACTCCTTCACATGTTGCTTTTCTCGCCTGTGAGCAACACCTTTTCATGTCACGAGGTGTCTGAGCTTCAGCAAGAGCGTCCTGAATGGGGAGGTGGTGCAGGGGCAGCAGCAGGTGAATTGCGGTGCAATGATGAGCTGAGCCTCCTTCTGCAGGGGTCTCCTTGCAGGGGAACGTGCCTGTTCAAAGGAAGCCATTATTTTGCTTTGTGTAAAAAACATTAATTTTTTTTAATTTTTAATTTTTGCGGGCACATAGTAAGCACATATTTATGGGGTACATGAAATATTCTGATACAGGCATGCACTGCATAACAATCACATCATGAAAACCGGCATATCTATCCCCTCAAGCATTTATCCCTTGTATTAAAACAATCGATTATATACTCTTATAGTTATTTTTAAATGAACAATTAAATTATTAATAACGGTAGTCACCCTGTCGTGCTGTCAAATACTAGGTATTATTCATTCCTTCTATTTTTGTACCCATTTACCATCTCCACCTCCCCACCAACTCCCCAGGCCCCTTCCCGGCCTCTGCTAAGCATCCTGATACTCTCTATCTC
This sequence comes from Leontopithecus rosalia, assembly GCA_028533165.1. Taxonomy (NCBI): domain Eukaryota; kingdom Metazoa; phylum Chordata; class Mammalia; order Primates; family Cebidae; genus Leontopithecus; species Leontopithecus rosalia. Next base: position 144,659,032 of record CM052653.1, read on the forward strand.
CATGAGCTCCATTGTTTTGATGTTTAGATCCCCCAAATAAGTGAGAACATGTGCTGTTTGTCTTTCTGTGCCTGGCTTATTTCACTGAACATAATGATCCCCATTTTCATCTGTGTTGTTGCAAATGACAGGCTCTCAATTTTTTTATGGCTGAATAGTACTCCATTGTGCATATTTTTTGATCCATTCATCTGTTGATGAACACTTAGGTTGCTTCCAAATCTTGGCTATTGTGAATAGTACTGCAATAAACACGAGAATCCAGATACGTCTTTGATATACTGATTTCCTTTCTTTGGGGTATGTATCTACCAGTGGGATTGCTGTTCTCCATAGTGGTTGTACTAATTTACATCCCCACCAACAGCCTACGAGGGTTCCCTTTTCTCTACATCCTTGCCAACATTTGTTACTGCCTCACTTTCGGATAAAAGCCATTTTATCTGGGGTAAGATGATATCTCATTGTAGTTTTGATTTGCACTTCTCTGCTGATCAGTGATATTGAACGCGTTTTCATATGTATTTGCCATTTACATGTCTTCTTTTGAGAAATGTCTATTCACGTCTTTTGCCCATTTCAAAATCGTATTATTAAATTTTTTTTCCTATAAAGTTGTTTGAGCTCCTTATATATTCTGGTTACTAATTCCTTATCAGGTAGGTAGTTTGGAAATATTTTCTCATTCTGTGGGTTGTCTCTTCACTTTGTCAATTGCTTCCTTTGCCATGCAGGAGCTTTTTAACTTGATGTGATCCCATTTGTCCATTTTTGCTTTGGTTGCCTGAGTTTATGTGGTATTTATCAAGAAATTTTTGCCCAAATCAATTCCCTGGAGAGTCTCCCCAGTGTTTTCTTATAGTAGTTTCCTAGTTGAGATCTTAGATTTAAGTCTTTAATCCATTTTTATTTGATTTTTGTATATGGTAATTCTAGTTTTATTCTTCTGCATGTGGATATCCAGTTTTCTTAGCACCATTTATTGAAGAGGCTATCTTCTCCCCAGGGTACGTTCTTGGCAACTTTGTTTAAAAACTAGTTGACTTGGCCGGGTGCAGTGGCTCAAGCCTGTAATCCCAGCACTTTGGGAGGCTGAGGCGGGTGGATCACGAGGTCAAGAGATCGAGACCATCCTGGTCAACATGGTGAAACCCCGTCTCTACTCAAAATACAAAAAAATTAGCTGGGCATGGTGGCACGTGCCTGTAATCCCAGCTACTCAGGAGGCTGAGGCAGGAGAATTGCTTGAACCCAGGAGGCGGAGGTTGCGGTGAGCCAAGATTGCGCCATTGCACTCCAGCCTGGGTAACAAGAGTAAAACTCCGTCTCAAAAAATCAAAAAACAACAACAAAAAAAACTAGTTGACTCTAGGCAGTACAGATTTGTTTTCAGGTTCTCAATTCTGTTCCATTGGTCTATGTGTTTGCTTTTATGCCAATACCATGCTGTTTGGGTTACTATAGCTCTGTAGTATAATTTGAAGTCAGGTAATGTGATTCCTTCAGTTTTGTTCTTTGTGCTCAGAATAGCTTGGGTATTCTCAGTCTTTTGTGGTTTTGTATAAATTTTAGGATTGTTTTTCTATTTCTGTGAAGAATGTCATTGGTATTTTGATAGGGATTGCATTGAGTCTGAAAATTGCTTTGGGTAGTGTGGACATTTTTACAATATTGATTCCTCGAATCCATGAACATGGAATATCTTTACATTCATTGATGTCCTCTTCAATTTCTTTCATTAGTGTTTGATAGTTTTTATTACAGAGATCTTTCATTTCTTTGGTTAATTCTTAGGTATTTAATTTTCTTTGTGGCTATTGTAAATGAGATTACTTTTTTGATTTCTTTTACAGATTGTTCACTGTTGGCATATAGAAATTCTACTGATTTTTGAATCATGATTTTGAATCCTGCAGTTTTACTGAATTTTTCGGTTCCGATAGTTTTCTTGTGAAGTCTTTTGTTTTTTTCTAAATATAAGATCACATCATCTGCAAACAAAAATAATTTGACTTCTTTCTTTCCAATTTGGATGCCCTTCATTTCTTTATATTTCCTGATTGCCCTAGCTAAAACTTCCAGTACCAAGTTGAATAACAGTGGTGAAAGAGAGAATCCTTATCATGTTCCAGATTTTAGAGGAAAGAGGAAGCCTATATTTTGGAGCCCAGTATGTGACAGTGGAAAGAGCACAAAAATTGGAGTCACACATCCTGCCCACATCCTACCTCATTGGCTTTGTGACTTTCGAAATGTTATTCGACATTCCTGGGTCTTGGTACCCTCACCTTTACAGTGTGTAAAAATCCCTGCTCACATGGCTGTAGTGACTTTGAAACGTCAACTTGGCTAAGCCAAAATGCATTCCCCAGAATTCTTGTCTTCATATGTTTCCAGTTGGGATGGGCCTTGAAGGACATTTTGCATAGACTTGGAGAGTGGAAATGGAGCAGCAGCTGTGTTGCTGTTACTGTTGAGAGGTGGGTACAGGGGCACACTCAGTGTCACTCTCTACTGGCTCATCTCATTGCTGTGCAGAAGCAGCTGAGCTTGCAGCTGTTCAACCCTGATGCTCTTCCAGCAACGCCAACACCTGAGGCACGGATGTGTTAAGCTCACAATGAGGGGCATCTGCTTCTCTTGCAGGTCACCTGCGTTGTCATAGCTGGGGGCAGTGAGGGACTGACACACAGAGACATGTGGAAAGGTTCTAAAACTACCTCTCTGGAAAAAGTGAAAGTCCTGGTTTATAGTGTCTGCCAATTGGTGCGGTGCACATACTCCCCCTGTGGCTGATGTCAAGCTCTCAATGTGATGTTATTGAATGCCAAGTTAGGAAGAGATCCGTCTAGTAGACGCTTGTGAGTGGATAGGAGAGGGCTCCGATGTAGCACCTCTGACAGGTCCAGGCTGCTTTGAGGAGCTGCAGCATGTGCTGTGGGTTCCACATTGTCCTTGCTCTTCACAACTTACAACCATCTTCCCTTCCTCATAGCCTGCCCTGCAAACTTGAACTTGCAGATTTACATGCAAAGGCACCCGCCTATCAGAGACTTTTTCAGCAGTTGCCATAGAATAATCCACGTACATCTACATATATTTTTTCCTCTAATGATGATTTTACTTATTTAGCTGAACCTTGCCCCCTGACAGATACGGGCAGTTTAATTGAGATAATTTATGTGAAACAGCCAGCAGCATGAGGCACAGAGTAGACACCACGTAATGTCAACTTCCTTAATGAGTGATTGTCATGTATTTTAAATGAAGAGTATGTCATTTCCTCTCCTGATATCATGGAACTCAGAGATATTAATCAGATTTATGGAATCATGCTCCTTTAATTTCTGTGCTAAGAAGGTGGATCATACAGACCAGCACTGGTCAATAGAAACATAATGCAAGCCACATACGTCATTAAAAAATTCCTAGTGCCACCTTAGAGAAAGCTAAAAAAGGAAATTAATTGTAATATATTCGAGTCAATCCGATATATCAAAATTTGATTTCAACATGTAATCAGTGTAAAATAATATTCGTTACATATTTAAATTCTTTGTACCAATTATTTAAAATGTGTGTTATTTTGAAATTACAGCACATCTCAACTTTAAGTGGTCATATTCAAGAGCCACGTTCATGGCTAGAGGCCATCATGTTGGAGAGTATTTGTGTGACCATAGACCCAGACCAAATTTGAAATAGCACATAATACACATTTTTTATTATTTTTAATTGTGTATTTCTTTCTTTCTTTTGTTTTTAACGTATATTTTAGGTTCGGAGGCTCATGTGCAGCTCTGTTATATAGGTACAGTCATGTCACAGGGGTTTTGTGTACAGATTATTTCATCATCCACGTACTAAGCCTAAAACCCAATACTTATTTTTTCTGCTCCTCTCTCTCCTCCCATCCTCCACTCTCTAGTAGGTCTCAGTGTCTGCTGTGACCTTCCTTCTGTCCATGTGTTCTCATCACTCAGCTCCCACTTAGAAGTGAGAACACGTGCTCTTTGGTTTTCTGTTCCTGCGTTAGTTTGCTGAGGATAATGGCTTCCAGCTCCATCCATGTTCCTGCAAAAGACATGATCTTGTTCTTTTGTGGCTGCATAGTATTTTCTTTTCTTTTTAAAAGTATTATGATACTTTAAGTTCTGGGGTACAGGTGCAGAACGTGCAGGCTTGTTACATATACATGTGCCATGGTGGTTTGCTGCATCTATCACCCCGTCATCTACATTAGCTATTTCTCTTAATGCTGTCCCTTCCCTATCCCCCCACCTGCTGCTACCCCTACCCTGGCCCCTCACCCTGCAGCAGGCCCCAGTGTGTGATGTTCCCCTCCCTGTGTCCTTGTGCTCTCATTGTTCAACACCCGCTTAGTGTACCATATTTTCTTTATCCAGTCTACCACTGATGGGCATTGAGGTGGATTCCATGTGCTTGCTCTCAGCACAGCCTTCCAAAATCCTAGCGCTGTTCACGTCTAGGGCTACTAGGGTTACTAGTAACTAGCACTGGGCTATCTTGGTTTCAGAACAGCTGCTTCTATGCAGCTCATGGATCAGGGTGTCAGAAATTAGAAGATGCAGCGTTCCCTCATCCCTCCAACTCTCTTGTACTTTATTTATTTATTTATTTATTTATGTTTTTGCACTTTATTTATTTATTTATGTTTTTGAGACAGGGTCTCGGTCTGTCACCCAGGCTGGAGGGCAATGCCCTGGTCATGGCTCACTGTCTCAGCCTCCCAGGCTCAAACATCCTCCTGTCTCAGCCTCCTGAGTAGCTGGGACCATAGGTGTACACCACGATGCCTGGCTAATTTTTAAATTTTTGTGGAGATGGGGGCTCTTTATATTGCCTAGGCTGGTCTTGAACTCCTGGCCCTAAGAGCTCCTCCTGTCTCAGCCTCCTAAAGTGCTAGGATTACAGGCGTGAGTGGCCAGTCCCCTGTACTTTATGTGCAGTAATTCACAAGGCTCATCAGGTCCAAATGCCAGTCAGACAGAGCTGTGAACACCAAAGTTGTAGTACACTAGCCTGTTTGTATTAACCTCGGTGATGCTCTCAATGTTGCTTAGAAGACAAACAGTAAAAACAAACTAGGCTTAACTTGAGACTCACATGCTACTCTTTGAGTTAAAAGTACAGCAAACCAGTTTTTATCGGTTTTGCCACCATAAAATATGTCTGTACATTTTTCTGATTGGTTATACACTTTGGAATAAAACTAGGGACGATGCCAAGAAATACGTCCATCCAGCCAGGCCCTCCCCTCTGTCACTTCTTTCATTTTGGTTATGTTGATGCAGAGACCCTACTCAATGACCATAGCAGCAAGACTCCCTCACGTGGAGCCATCTACAGACTATGCCAGCTTGCCGGACTCCCTTGTGGTGGGCTCCAGGTTTCATGTCACAGACCTGGGTACAAAAAAGAAAACTGTCCCAGCACTTTGGGAGGCCAAAGCAGAAGGATCTCTTGAGGCCAGGAGTTTGAGACCAGCTTGGGCAATGTAGTAAGACCCCTTCTCTACAAAAAATGAAATAATAATTAGCCAGGTGTGGTGGCACCTGTAGTCCCAGCTGTTTGGGAGGCTGAGGCAGGAGGAAGGCTTGATCCCAGGAGTTTGAGGCTGCAGTGAACTATTATCACACCACTGTACTTCAGCCTGGGTGACAATGAGACCCTTTCTCTAAAAGAAAGAAAAAGAAAACTTGGCCAGGCGCGGTGGCTCGCACCTGGAAATATGTAATCCCAGCACTTTGGGAGACCGAGGCGGATGGATCACAAGGTCAGGAGATTGAGACCATCCTGGTTAACACAGTGAAACTGTCTACTAAAAAAAAAAAAAAAAAAAAAAATTAGCCAGGAGTGATGGCAGGCGCCTATAGTCCCAGCTACTTGGGAGGCTGAGGCAGGAAAATTGCTTGAACCTGGGAGGCAGAGGTTGTAGTGAGCCAAGATTGCACCACTGCACTCCAGCCTGGGCGACAGTGAGACTCCATCTCAAAGAAAAAAAAAAAAAACTATACAAAAAAGTCATGTGTCGATTTCTGGGTTTTCTGGTAAATTCAAGATCTCTTCTGATGCTCCTCCCTGGAGGATGGGTTTACACAGGCAGGAGCATCCAGTGGCTTGAGGGGCAGGGCTGCCTTCTACACAGTGTGTGCTGCAAGGGCCAGCACCTACCGAGAGCCCCTCCACCCCGCCCGAGTGTTCACAGAGCCCTTCTGCAGGGCCCAGTCAGCCCCTGGTCTGGGCTGTGAGGCTTTCTAGGGCCTTGGCTCTTCGCCTCCACCTTGGAATTTTCTGCGCAGGGCGGGAACTCGCCTGCTGTCCTCTGGTTCCCTTCCAGAGGGCAAAGGAGCTCCAGCGCCTGCCACGAGATGCGGGTGAGGCAGAACTGTGGGATCCTGGTTCAGAAGGACCCATCATCAGGGTTCCTATCAATGCCCACATCTCCTAGTTTTAGCAAGCATTTTCCTAAAAACTTTTCTGTTTGCTGTATGCCTCTGGGTTTACTTGTGTGAGGAAGTTTCATCTTTGTGCCCTGAACTAGCTGTGACTGTTCCCTTACGGCCATAGTAGCCTCATCCAGCTCTTGATGGCACGTGAAGTGACCTGATGCTACCGCCAGCCAATAGATGGAATGGTGGGATAGAGTGCGCCAGTTAATGGCTGCAAACTGCAATGTAAAGGTGTGAAAGTTAGATTAGTTCATTCTCAGGAAACAGGTGCTGTGGACATAACTAAGGTTGTGATGGCTTCCAGGCTAGGTGAGTCACAGTAGTACATACACACATTTCTCACATGGATTTGTCAGCAAACCATTTTATCATGATTCATACTGATCACATTTTGAAAAACAGTGTCATAAAAATGTAATGAGATCTACAATGAGTTGACTTTAGCTTGGGGGAAGAAAAGAAGCTATTGGAATGTTTCCACCTTAATTGAAACAAACTTGGATTTGTGGCCAGGTGTGGTGGCTCATGCCTGTAATCTCAGCACTTTGGGAGGCTGAGGCGAGTGGATCACCTGAGGTCAGGAGTTTGAGACAGGCTGTCTAACATGGTGAAACCCAATCTCTACAAAAAATACAGAAATTAGCTGGGCATGTTGGAAGATGCCTGTAATCCCAGCTACTCGGGAGGCTGAGGGAGGAGAATCGCTTGAACCCCAGAGGTGGAGGTAGCAGTGAGCCAAGATTGTACCACTGCACTCCAGCCTGGGTGACAGGAGTGAAACTCCGCCTCAAAAACAAACAAAACAAAAACTCTTGGATTTGCAATAAGCGGTGATTCACGTCGTATTTCACATGAGCATGAGATTCGCCTGAGAATACTTGTCTCCAGAGACTGATCAAAGGAACTATAAATTCTTGTATTGTGCACTCCCCTGAAACAGCACGCCTCTGGTGGTGTGGTCGTGACATTTAGGCTGCACTGGCCTAGGCATGGGAGCCTGTGTACCACGCCCAGCGAATTCTTTTGTATTTTTGGTAGAGATGGGGTTTCACTATGCTGGCCAGGCTGGTTTCTAACTCCTCACCTCAGGGATCCACTCGCCTCAGCTTCCCAATGTGCCAGGATTACAGGTGTGAGCCACTGCGCTCAGCTCCAGGTGACCAACCAAGTGAGACCAGACCCCTCCGTGGCTCATTCTCCTGGAGAGGCTGGTTGGAGAGCCTGCCGCTGTGACAGCGTCGCCTGTCGCACTGTGGCTCCTTCGCTGGTCTCAAGCCTCTTTGAAGGCAAGGCCTGTGCTGTGTTTGCTCAGACCTGAACCCTGCGAGTGTGGGCTCACAGTAATGCCAGTGTGTTTGGTGGGAGAATGAGTGGGCTGCACCTGGTATCCCAGCATGCCCTACCCTACCCAACTCCAGTCCTAAATAGTGGCATAGATCATAAGCAACTCTAAATCTGTTGTACCAGCGTGGTGGATACTGATTAAAATATTTAAAGAATCGCTTATGATATAGGGTGTTCCAGAATCATTTGCGATATATATTATTTGGCATCACATTATCAGGGCCTTAAAGAATCCTCTTCTCTCATTAAAATATAGTAGTTCCTATTAGGAGCATTTCAGACCCAGTAGCAGCTACCTAATGCTTGTTTATTGATGGGGTGATGGCAGCATCTTTAGTACAGAGGTAATTGATTTTCACAGTGACAAGCCGGAGGCTCCTTGATGAATGAGCAAAATGAGCCCCTGCAAGACACAGAAATGCCTTGTGAATGAAAGCAATTATTTCACTGCCGTCTTACTGTTAAGTGCTTTTATTGGATTTCAGATTTTAAAAATTAGTAATTCCTGCAGGGTAAATGCCACAACTGTGTGGAACAGGATGTGTGACTGACAACTCACAGCACCCTTGGCTGCTGCCACTGCCCCGCTCCCTGTCCTCTGAGGGATGTGCAGGCTGCTGTGGACTTTCTTGTTTCTGTCAAACAATCTCGGCAGGCCTGGAGGGAGCTGACAAACCAGTGACTTACGGAATGGATGCTCGCCTTGCACTTCCCTTTCCTGATGGCTCTCTTAGAAAGCGGAGCATTCTGTGGGCAGCTCCGGAGTGCTTCTCCCACTGCTAAGAGCAGGCGGTGCGACTCAGATCCAGATTAAATGCCCATTATTGAGTCCCACTGTTTTCTGGGTGCTTGCTCTCTCTCTTTTTTAGATGGAGTTTTGCTCTGTTGTCAGGTTGGAGTGCAGTGGCACGATCTTGGCTCACTGCAACCTCTACCTCCCAGGTTCAAGTGATTCTCCTGCCTCAGCCTCCGGAGTAGCTGGGACTATAGGCTCACACCACCACGCTCTGCTAATTTTTGTATTTTTAATAGAGACATGGTTTCACCCTGTTGGCCAGGATGGTCTCGATCTCTTGACTTTGTGATCTGTCTGCCTTGGCCTCCCAAAGTGTTTGGATTACATGCGAGAGCCACTGTGCCCGGCCCTCCTGGGTGCTTTCTCTAAATGCAAGATTCAGTCCAATCCTCTGGGCACCCTGGTGGCTTGGGGTTCACTGTGCACTTTTTTCACAGGTGGAAACCAAGACTCAACTCCGGGAGGTCGGAGAACTTCCAAGGTCATGTCCAGCGCTCTTGTCTGCATACTCCCAGGCCCACTCCATTCCTTGCTATTTTTTGGTCATATCCTCATGAGGCAAGGCTAGTAAACCTTTTGCAAATACATGGTTGAGAGAAGCAGCAGCCCAGGGCAGGGAAGGTGACCCTACGATCACCATTTACCAACTAAGTCAGAAAATTCTAAACCAGTTACGAGAAAATGGAGTCGAGCAGTCTTTCTAGGATCTTAATTGTTTATGCAGTAATGGGTGGCATTTATCTGCTATAATTTGTCAATTGAAAAAGCAAACAGTTTCAATTCAGTTGTGGAATACTGCATTCAGGAACAAGTGACGGAATAATCACTGAAGGAAAATGTTTTTGGAAAGCATTAGGCAAGAATTTACGGGAAAATGAAAGACAGGCTCTCCCCTCATCTCACTCTGTACAGCTTCCCCTGGAGACTGCAAGCCAATGAGAAGCCAAGTTGAAATGCAAGGCCAGCCAATCAAACAGCTTATCACGTAGGCTATGCAGGTGAAACAAAGATACCATGCCTGGAGGGGAACAGGGAGGAAAGGCTCGGGAAGCCTTGTGTGCTCCATGGAAGCACCTGGCTGCCCTGGAAAAAGCAGGTCTATTTCATCTAGAAATTAGGTCAGAATACAAGCCAAATCCTGTTACAAAATGCCTCCCTTTCTCCCTTCTGCAAAACCTATTTCACAGTCAAAGGCAATAACCTAGCATTACCTGCCACATGATTTAAGAAATAGAGGGACTTCCAGCATTCCTCCTTCTCTTCTTCCTGTCCTTCTCCCTCTGTGCTGTACCTGCTTCCACCCACTTTTTGGTATAACTCCCCTCCTTTCTTCTTTCGCTCCTTCCACTCCTTCCTCCTGCTCTCCCTCCCTCCGTTCATCTGTCTATCCACTTACCTACCCACTAGTGCACATTCCACACATATCTTCATTGGTTGTGATGTTCTAGGGACAGTACCAGGTTCTGGGGATGCGGTCATTTATAAGAGCATCACAGTGTCTGTTTCTCATGGAGTTCACAGTCTCAGGTGGGTGCAGACATGTGACCAAACAATTAAGGGTCCTTGCTAGTGAGTGCAGGAAGCACCTCCTCTGCAGAGCTTTTAGCGCCAATGTGAAGTTCCTAGCTAGTACTACTGCTGCTGCCCCGGCTGCCTGTGGCTGTGCTTACATAACGCCCGCGAAGCACCTCCCTGCTTTAAAGACTGCACGTATAGTAACTTACTTAATCCTGTCAGAACCCTTTAACGTTCGTGCTGTTTTTATCCCTTTGCAGAGGAGGAAACTGAGCTGCAGAAGGATCGAGTGGCCTGCCTGAGGTGCCCTGTCTGCTGGCACGGGCCGGAGCACATGGTGGATGCAGGGGCATCCCGTTCCCTCTCCTCCCCTCAGCTCTTTGCCAGCAGGACTCTCTTGCCCTCTGACTGTGCTGATGCTACCTGCCACATCCTTGTCTTCAGTGAAGTTCAGGTGTGCACACTCACTTCAGGAAAATACTGTTTACACCAGGGAGCTTGGGCTCTGTTGAGACGTAAACAAAATATCCCCCGAACTCTCGGTGTTTTCTTCTCCTTATAAAATCTTCCTCTGCCGGCAGTGGAAGGGGCTGCAGAAGTTCCTTGACTCAGGAGGTGAGGCATTCAGAGGCCTCGTGACACCTCCCGGGATCTGCAGTCATTGGGCTGCACTTGCCAATAGCAACATCTGGCAAAAACAGCCAAAAGTCAGAGCGTCTGGGCTCAGGAGCTGAGCAAGCCCTGACTGGCCAGATGGAGACTGACAGTGTTGAGCTCTGCCCAAGCCCTGTGACTCTGTAAACAGTGACGTTAAGGAGCCATCACCCACCCATCTGCTTTCTGGGAAATGGCCCCTTCCTCACAGGTTGTAGAGGATTCATGATGTGCCCTCATTTGAGGAGCCCAGACACAGCCCTTCCAAATTCCAGTTCTTTGCTTCATAAGTGATTAGCTAAATGGTTTTCTTCCCACTGGTCAATCAGAACAACCGCAGACCCTCCCTCATCCATTGTCCAAATATATTACCCTTTTGCCCTGCGCCCCAGCTCCCCTTTCTTTCTAGTTTTTTCATTCCTCTCTGTGAAAGATGAACCCTCTTTGCCTAACCCCGGAGCTGCTTGCAGACTGCTATGCTGGCCAGAGCGCCCCTGCCACTGCAGGAGTCCCTTCTCTCCCTCGCAATATCTTTTAAAGAAAATCTCTCCTGATCAAGCCTGGATTTGTATTTTATTTGACTAGAGAGATCCTAGCTGGAAGCTCCTGCATTAATAATGCAGGTACCCGCTCATGAGAACTGGAGAGCTGGTCTCTAGTCAGAGCTGCTGTTGCTGGGGTTGGGCTATTGGGAGCATTGAGTACTGGTGGGTCGGATTTGAGGAAGAAGAGATAGAGAGAGACAGAGGAAGGAGAGAGGGAGAGAGAGAGAAACAGAGAGAGAAGAAAGAAGGAAAGAAGAGGAAGGAGAGAGGGAGAGAGAGAGAAACAAGAGAGAGAAGAAAGAAGGAAAGAAGAGGAAGGAGAGAGGGAGAGAGAGAGAAACAGAGAAGAAAGGAAAGAAGAGGAAGGAGAGAGGGAGAGAGAGAAACGGAGAGAGAGAAGAAAGAAGGAAAGAAAGGGGCAGAGACAAGAAAGAAGGAAAGAGATGAAGGAAGAAGAGAGGGAGAGAGAGAGAAATGGAGACAGAAGAAAAAAGGAAAGAAAGGGGCAGAGACAGAAGAAAGAAGGAAAGAGGAAGAAGAGGGAGAGAGATGGAGGAAGGAGAGAGGGAGACAGAGAAATGGGGAGAGAGAAGAAAGAAGGAAAGAAAGGGGCAGAGACAAGAAAGAAGGAAAGAGATGGAGGAAGAAGAGAGGGAGAGAGAGAGAAACAGGGAGACAGAGAAGAAAAAAGGAAAGAAAGGGGCAGAGACAGAAGAGGGAGAGAGAGATGGAGGAAGGAGAGAGGGAGACAGAAACGGGGAGAGAGAAGAAAGAAGGAAAGAAAGGGGCAGAGACAAGAAAGAAGGAAAGAAAGAGAGAGATAGAGGAAGAGAGATAGAAACAGGGAGAGAGAGAAGAAAGAAGGAAAGAGAGGGCAGAGCTCCACCCACCTCAGCACAGCCCGCTCTCTGCCCAGCCTTCACAGACTCTGCTCAAGGTGTTAGTCTCGGTCTGCTGGGGAAGAGTGGCTTCATTAACCAAGACTGAAGCCGAAAGGAAGTCCAGACGTGTTGGGGGACGAGTATGAGCATGGCTGTGACACACCAACCCTAGAAGCCAGGACCAGGGTTTTGCAGCAGCAGCCGGTGAGGAATGAGCGCCGTCTTGAACTCACTGAGAGAGGAAATCACTGGAGCCCTGAGAAAAGGTAAGATTTGGACATGAAACTGAGGTGAGGAGAAGGTTGGGTTTAGAAACTCTTATTTACATTCAGCAAGAAGAAAACGGATGGATTTAAATTTTATTTTCGTATTTTTCCTCTGTTTCTTCTGCACGGGGTACCAATGGATGCATGAGTCCCCTGAAGAGAGGGGATCAGTTTAATAGGAATTTATGGGTTCAGCAGTCAGCACCAAAGCAGCAGTGGTGGACTAAGTGGAAGTGCTGGATGGTAAGCTGTGGACAGATAAAAACGGAACTGCTCCAAACTCCCTGTAAAGAAGCTTTCTGAAGTCTAGAATTTGGAAGAAGAATCTGCAGTCATTATCCATCATTGATGGAGAAAAGGGATGGAGACTTATGAGGAGTACCAGGAAGGTGTTAGTGTACAGTGAGGACGCTGGCATTTATAATACACTCCAGGTGTTCCACACCCAGAAGGTATCGTTACAGTGGATGTCATTACCGTCCTAACTGTGAGACTGGCCTCACCTCCTCAGGTACCCATGAACTTCCTCATATATAATGCATTTAATTACGTTAATAGCTATACCTTATACATCACTTTAAAAAACGAGAGAAAAGCAGCGCATTGCCTGACTTGCCCAGATACTCAAGTGTCAGCACAGGAATCTTGATCAGCACACTGCTTCCTGGGCTCCCAGTTGTGGGAAGGCTTAAACACAGCGCATGTAAACCAGTCCGTACGTGTGCTTCAAATGAGACGGCAATCTTTAGTACTTGCTTGTTGTCCCAAATTTTCTCTCTGATGTGAATGAAACTTAAAAAAATTGGTATTATTAAAATTGATGTGTATTGTAAACAAGATAAGGGTAATTTATCTACAAAGACTTACGTGATGTCAAATAATCCTTCCCGTTCCCCAACTTTCTGTTTCTAAGTGCCTTGGGTGTTTTGTGAGAAAATAACCTGTAAGTATAAGCCATTAAAGTGTCTTCGATCCCAAACAATTGATTGCACACCTGCCATCATGATACAATCACTGGAAAGCGTTAGAATCGTGAAAGCAGGCATACAGGAGGCATGGTCTCGGCATCTGCGGGTCTCTAAATTAGTTTCCAAGCCCTTGTTGAGTGTGCACGTGGAGAGCGCATATCCCACGGGTATTTCATACACAAAGGGACTGAGGCAGCCTCCCTGCTCCCCTCGAGATGAGCATGCAGATGCACCGTGTTCGATGTGCTTCGCTTTATTGAGCTTTGCAGACACTACGGGTTTTTTCTCACAAATGGTAAGTTTGTGGCAGCCCTGCGCGGAGCCACCCGTCATGACCGTTTCTCCAATAGCAGGTGCTCACTTCATGTCTCGGCGCCATATTTTGGTAATTCTCACAGTATTTCAAACTGTTTCGTTATTATTATGTCTGTTATGTTGATCTGTAATTCTGTGATTGGTGAACTTCGATGTTTCTATCGTAACTGTTTTGGAGGTGCACAAACCATGCCCATATTCAGCAGCAAATATAAGTGATAAATGTGTGTGTTCTCACGGCTCCACTGCCAGCCATCCCCCATCTCTCTCCGTCTCTTTAGGCCTCCCAATTCCCTGAGACACAACAATATTGAAATTAGGCCAATTAAGAACCCTACCATGGCCTCAAGTGTTTAAGTGAAAGGAAGAATTGCATATCCCTCACTTTAAATCAAAAGCTAGAAACGATTAAAGCATACCCAGCTAATTTTCGATTTTTTTTTTTTGCAGAGATGAGGGTCTCACTATGTTGCCCAGGCTGGTTTAGAACTCCTGGCTTCAAACAATCTTCCTGCATAGGCCTCCCAAAGTGCTAGGGTTACAGGGATGAACCACCATGACCAGTTTCATCTTGGACTTTGCTCAGTAGAGGAGAAAAGTCAATGCCTGGCTTCAGAGCTTCACAGGACAGATTGACCCTCTTGTGAGGGGCCAATGCAGCTGATGACTTAGGTTGAGGCCAGTGTTCATTTACCATTCCCCAAATCCTCAGGCTGTTAGCACTATGCCAAATCCACTCTGTCTGTGCTCCATGAATGGAAAAGCAAAGCCTGGATGACAGCACATCTGTTTAAATGTTGGTTTACTAAATATTTTAAGCCCACTATTGAGATCTACTGTTCAGAAAAAAGATTCATCTCAAAACATTGCTTCTCATTGACGATACACTTAGTGACTTAGGTCTGATAAAGACATACAAGGAGATTAGTGTTGTTTTTATGTCTGCTAACACAATGTCCATTCTAAAGCCCATAGATCAAAGAGCAATTTTGACTTTCGCGTCTTATGACTCAAGAAATACCTTTCGTAATATCTATTCCTCTAACAGATCTCTAAAAATCTTGTGGAAAGGACTTGCCATTATAGACACTATTAAGAATGTTTGTCATTTATGGGCAGAGGTCAACATAGTAATATTAATGGAAGTTTGGGAAAAGTTGATTCCAGCCCTCATGGATGACTTTGAGGAGTTCAAGACTTCAGTGAAGGAGGTACCTGCAGATGTGATAGAAATAGCAAGAGAACCAGAGTTAAAAGCAGAGCCTGAAGATGTGACGGAATGGCTGCAATCTCGTAATACAGCTTGAACAGATGAGGAGCTGCTTCTTGTGCATGAGCAAAGAAAGTGGCTTCCTCAGATGGAGTATACTCCTGGGGAGATGCTGTGAACATTTTTGAAATGGCAACAAAGGATTTAGAATATTACATAAATTAGTTGATAAAATAGTGGCAGAGTTTGAGAGGGTTGACTCCAGTTTTGAAAGATGTTCCATTGTGGGTAAAATGCTGTCAAACAGCATTGCATGCCATAGAGAAATGCATAGAATCAACTGGCACAGCAGACTTCACTATTATCTTATTTTAAGAAATTTCCACAGCCAACCCACCCTTCAGTAACCACCACCTGATCGGTCAGTAGCCATCAACGTCGAGGCAAGACCCTCCACCAGCAAAGAGATTATGACTCACTGAAGTCTCAGGTGATTGTTAGTAACTTTTAGTAGTAAAGTGTTTTTTAATTAAGGTATGCATATTGTTTCACTTAGACGTAATTCTGTTGCATACTGACATGGTTTGGCTGTGTCCCCACCAAAATTTTGTGTTGTAATTCCCCTGAATCCCTACGCATCACGGGAGGGACCTGATGAAAGGTAACTGAATGAATGATGGAGCGATTCCCCCATTCTGTTCTCGTGATAGTGAGCAAGTTCTCACAAGACCTGAAGGTTTTATAGGCGTCTGGCATTTCCCTGCTAGCACTCATTCTCTCTCCTGCCGCCCAGCGAAGAGGTGCCTTCTGCCATAATTATAAGTTTTCTGAGGCCTACCCAGCCATGAGAAACTGAGTCAATTAAACTTCTTTTCTTTATAAATTACCTAGTATCGGGGATTTCTTCATAGCAGCTTGAGAGCAAACTAATACACACACATAATAGACTGCGTAGTGTAAGCTTGACTTCTCTGTGCACTTGGAAATTGAAAGTTTCGTGTGACTGGCTTTATTGGGGATATCTGTTTACTGCGGTGCTGGAACTGAATCTGCAATGTCGCTAAGGTGTGCCTATAGTCACGATGTTAGCTATGTATCTTGGTACAATTGAACACAAGGGTGGCACATGGTAAGGGAGGAGAGCAGCGCGTTTTCAGATGCATTACTCCATGCGATACTCTTAAGAAGCCTGGGAGTAAGCTGTGTCTCCCTAGAGCAGATGGGGAGTGGAGCCGCATATGGCCAATGCTGTCTCCTTTAGCCTGGTGCTGTTGATTAATGAACCTGGTCAATGGTTCACCTTTACTCAATAACAGTGTTTTTTCTAAGAGAAACAAGCATGAAAACATCACAGAGAGTTAACTTAGAGGCCACGGTCCTTTTAATCTATTAAATTGTTGTGTTGTAATTCAAATGATAAAAACGTACTTCCCCTTGTTTCCAACCTAAGTAATTTTAAACACTATATAAACAACAAAAGGATTCCTTTGCTAAAACCCCCGAATGTTTGCGCGTGCTTTGTGACATTTCTCTTGCTTCCCTCTGTGCTGTCCACTGGCCTCATGATTGGTCGCTCCTTCTTTCTCTATGTGCCTTGCTGGCTTTGGGCGCTCCTTGTTTCTGCATCATAGTGCACGGCTGACCAAGGCAGGTGCGCCCGCTCCCCGCTCGGTGCAGTGGATGCATCCTCACCCGACCTCCATGTGTTGGGGCCTCAGCACACAGATCCCTTCATCACTTCCTAAAGCCTCAGGCTTCACATAGGAGGAGTGCTCAAGGCCACTGGGTGCATCCGACCCTGAGTCTTATCTGAGCTCAGACCTGCATATGCTCATTTTACATTTTACTGTCATTGTGCAATATAATGCAATAGAACACTAGCCGTAGAAAAACTGTGAAGAGAGAGTTGTTTCTGTGAAAAATTAGTTGAATCCTTTTGAAAAATGGGTATGACTGCTAATTGAATGGGCGGGGTTAGCATCAAGGGCAGGAGAAACTTACAAAAATCTGGAAAGATTCCACTCTCAAATTGCTCTGCAAGCATCTGCAAATCTTTTATTTCACTTAAACGGTCCCCAACTGATCATCAGAGTTGAAAAACTGTGGGCATGTTTAATGCAAGCAAAACAAAGAGTTATAACCGTACTCAGAGTAAAGAAAGATCTTGGTCTACTGCACAAGAGTCGTGTATTTGTGTAAAATGTGTATTATATATTTAGACTTAATATTATTTGAGAGTATGTTTTAATACTTTCAGTAACACTTTACTGGATTAATTTTTAAAATTAATGAATTGCATCCTGCTCCCAGTGGGGACTGCCCAGGAGGCATCGGTGGGTGGCGCAGTCAGGCGGCGTATGTCAGGTGCAGCAGACGCCCTCAACTCTTCTGCTTTTCCTGGAGATCAGAGGGCCATTCGCAAGCCCTGGGAGAATGCTGCTACAGGATCAGCCTTCTCAAAACCGACATGCGTCCCAATTTACTTTAATAATCAGCACATCCCTCCTGTAAAACCCTGCAAGGATTATTGTAAAACAGCCCTCCCTTCATCTGTTGTCTCTGTTTGTCCTTTTAACGCCTTATCTGCTATTAGTGTTTGTGGCAATATTTGCTATTCTTTATGGTTTAAGGCTTGCCCAACTCCTCCTCCTTCTAAATCCACCCCTAAAGAGAGATCGATATCCATAATTTTCTGTCTGTGGCATCAAGCCAATTTCCCTAATGTTACACTGGGACATGGCAATGCAAATAGCTTAACTTCGAGAAGGATTTGAACAACACAAACCAAAGAGGCATTAAAGCAAAATGAAATAAAATACATCCTCATTGCAAATGAGAGGACCTAAAAGAGCAGGTACAAGAAATGTTGAACTATAGGTTATGGTTTGACTTTGCATAACATCTGAGAACAATGCTGACTTCCGAGAAATGTTTAAAGCAGGACCAGAGACACCAGCTTTAACACTTGCCAGGAAAGCTCTGGGGGGATGGCAGGTATGTTGCAATTTGCCTTCTGGTCTATGATATGAAAAGTCAGCTCCCTTGGAAGGAGATTTGCCACAGGGAATCTTCACATATGGCACAAATCTTCCAGACTGGAGGAGGGTTCTGGATTCCAAATTTGGGGACAGAAATACTTTTCTTATGGAACAATGTAAAATTGACTATGAGCTTGCCTGGAGAAGAAATATTTATGGAACCTTTCTGCTTATTTTGTGGGTAGAAAAAAAATCATCTCATTTACTTCTGAGACCTGTCAACTCTCTTGGCGTGGGCTATAAGGCCAAGGCAGCTTCCTATTCCCTCAAACGGTGTGTGTTCTTGAGGGGAGAGCCTCATGGGGATGAGACTCTGCAGGCTTACAGGGGATGAGGCTGGGGGCTCCAGGAGCGGTGAGTTGGTTATTCCTCCTGTCCCTCTCAGGTTACAAGTGGTAGGTCTTACAAACACCACCTCTTACGGAAGGTTAGACAGGCACTGAGAAGGCATGCATCTTGCAGATGTGGAAGGAACAGAACGAAAAGGGCTTTATCCAGCCACTCCACCATCTTCTATGTATTCATCCTACCCCGCAAGAAGCTATGTGATCAGTATGTTTCTGAATGACATTTGAGAAGAGCGAGCTTTGTATGACTACTTTGCACTGTGTGTGTGGATCACTGTGACTGGAAGAGAAATGTGCTACCGTATATCGGAGTTCCAGTTACAGGCATGAAATAAGATAGGATGACAGTCTTGGGATTGCTAAACAAAGCACTGACTCGACATATGCCGTGCCCAGTGGTAGTATGTTTTAAACACTGAAGATGCTAATCTCAATTCAATTCAACACAGTTCAACAGCACCAGTAGTTAAAAGAATTGTATTCATTATTATAAGAGGTGACAAGGTTGGAGTAAATGAAATTCCTTCTCTGTTATTCTTGCATCTCACAAGGTCTTGATCTACACCTGGGTGATTAGTTTGGATGATCATATATTTATTTATTTATAAGTAAATTTGTTCAGAGCGTAGGTGTTTTGTGGTGCCTCTGGACCCTGGATGTATTTACTAGAAGAATGTGTGAGTAGAATAAACAAGTCTGTCACCACACCAGGCACTTCGAACAACTAGAATTAGAATTCTAGAACTTCATGCAAACTTTTGGACTTTCCAAACTCAATCTCTTACAAATCTATGATTTTCTGGGATCTTCTATTTTTAGGATAGAGTCAATTGTTCAGTTCTTCCGTTCATTCCATACTTTTTTTTTTTTTGAGATGGAGTCTCACTCTGTCAAGCTGGAGTGCAATGGCTCAGTCTTGACTCACTGCAACCTTGACCTCCCAGGTTCAAGTGATTCTCTTACCTCAGCATCCCGAATAGCCAGGACTACAGGCACGTGCCACCACACCTGGCTAATTTTTGTGTTTTTTAGTAGAGACGGGGTTTCTCTATGTTGGCCAGGCTGATCTCAAACTCCTAACCTCGTGATCCGCCCACCTCAGCCTCCCAAAGTGCTGGGATTATAGGCGAGAGCCACAGTGCCCGGCCTTCATCCATACTTTCATAAACAACCACACATACAGAAATAAATTATTGACTTTCTCTCTTCCCATGTTTACCTCTGCCTCTTTATTCTCATCGAAACTGGATGAAGGGTTGTGAGAAAGCCTGTACTTCCACTACAGATTTTATTGTGTTGTCTTAGCAGGTAATGCTCAAGAAGGAAACATGTATCAATTACAAATCTGTACCTTAAACATGAAGAAGACTTAGACATATATACGATGGAATCGTTTCCACTGCTCAGAAACACTCTCTATACAAATTCAGCTTCAATTGTATCATCATATTTCACTGAGTTTTCAATAAACAAATGGACTTGGATGTGAACAACAGTCAGGTGCAAGTTAATTCAATTCATTCTCTCTCTGATTTAGACTATAGTATCAGTCTATTGACACATCATATAAACGTTAGTGTTTCACTTTCTTTCTTTTCTTTTTGGAGACAGAGTGTTGCTGTGTTGCCCAGGCTGCTGTGCAGTGGTGCAATCACAGCTCACTGAAACCTGTGGCTCCTGGGCTCAAGTGATCCTCCCACCTCAGCCTCCAGAATAGGTGGGGCTACTGGTGTGCACCACCACACCAGCTAGTTTTTCATTTTCTTCAGCTTAAAAACAGAACTAAAGATTAGTATATATAATTTACAAGTAGGTTCTGTACCAAAATAGCTTTCTTCTGACTTCATTAATTTGTCATAGCTTTGGGAGATAGAATGACTGAAAGAATCTGCTTTGCTACATAGAAGGGATTAAAATCAAAAATAAAAAAATGTGTCCTGGATTTCTTTTGATGTTACAGGGATAAATTAAATGTCAAGAATTTTTGTGAAACGTATAACATTTTGTTTTATGTAACTGCATGTTAGCATTTGCTAATGAGTATGGAAAATGAAAAACGTATGCACAAAAAAATTATAACAATGTTAAATAAAAACTTCAATGAGGCTAGGTATGGTGGCTCCAGCCTGTAATCCTGACACTTTGGGAGGTCAAGGCCAGTGAATTGCTTGAGCCCTGGAGTTCAAACCCAGCCTGGACAACATGGTGAAACCCCTTCTCCACGAAAAACGCAAAAATTAGCCAGGCATGGTGGTGTGCATCTGTAGTCCCAGCTACATAGAATTGATGCATCCTCATGAAAGCTTAGCAAAATACCACTTAAAACTATTTATTATAGTTACATTATATCGGATCCCTGGTGTTTCCGCAGCAGTGAAAAGGAGGAGCACATAGGTTGTGAGATGTAGTATTCCATTAAAGTAGCTTATATGAAAAAAATAGAGTTGCAGGATCTCTGATGGAACCCAAGTTCTGAGGATCCATCGAGTTTCAGGCAAGAATTGCCCCTTAGGAGTGATCTGTAGTCAATAGTTTCTCATCCCTGTTCCTCTCTGCTTCTCTTTGCTCAGCTGCTTTGCTTTTGTTTCCTCACAGGCTTTCTGTACTCTAGACTCTAAAGCACAGCCCAGCTCACAAGGGAGCATCTGCCCCTGCAGCCAGCCACAGCGAACCTGGGGTCCATATGCAAACGATAACAGGGCCTCAGGCTAAGCATCTCCTGTAGGACAGGTCTGGTGTAGGTAAAATCCTTCAGCTTTTGTTTGTCTGGGAAAGTCTTTATTTCTCCTTCATGTTTGAAGGATATTTTCACTGGATCTGCTAGTCTAGGGTAAAGATGTTTTCCTTCAGCACGTTAAATATGCTATTCCACTCTCCCCTTGCCTGTAAGGTTCCGCTGAAAAACCTGCTGGCAGGCGTATGGGCGCTCCATTGTATGTCATTTATTTCTTTTTAGACTCCTTTCTGCTGCTTTTAGAGTCCTTTCTCTAGGCTTGGCCTTTGGGAGTTTGATTATTAAATGCCTTTAGGTGGTCTTCTTTGGGTTAAATCTGCTTGGTGTTCCATAACTTTGTACTTGAGTATTAATATCTTTCTCTAGGTTTGGGGAGTTCTCTGTTATTATCCCTTTGAATAAAGTTTCTATCTCTGTCTCCTCTTTAAGGCCAATAACTCTTAGATTTGCCCTTTTGAGGCTGTTTTCTGGATCCTGTAGGCATGCTTCATTATTTTTTTTTCTTTTTTTCTTTTGTCTACTGTGAGTGCGTTTTCAAATAGCTTGCCATCAAGCTCACTAATTCTTTCTTCTGTATGATCAATTCTGCTATTAAAAGACTTGCATTCTCAGTATGCCAATTGCATTTTTCAGCTCCAGAATTTCTGTTTGATCCTTTTTAATTATTTCAGTCTCTTTGTCAAGTGTATCTGATGGAATTCTCAATTCCTTCTCTGTGTTATCTTGAATTTCTTTGAGTTCCCTCAAAACAGCTCTTGTGAATTATCTGTTTGAAAGGTCACAGATCTGTTTCTCCAGAACTGATCTCTGGTGCCTTATTTAGTATTTTTGTTTCCAGATTATTCATTACTAAAATATAAATCTTGTACCCTAAAATATTGCTGAATTTGTTTATTAGCTTTAATAGTTTTCTATGGATTCTGTAGAATTTCCTGTATATGTGACTATGTCATCTATGAGTAGTAACAGCTGCATTTCTTCCTTTTTGACTTGAATGTCTTTTATTTCTTTTTCTTGCATAACCGTTTTGGCTAGAACCTCCAGTATACTGTTGAGTGCAAGTAACAAAATTGGGCATCCTTATCTTATTCCTGACCTAAGTGACAAAGCTTTCAGACTTTCATCTTTAAGTAATAAATGTGGGTTTTTAAACAAATGTCCTTTATCAAGTTGAGGAAGTTCCCTTCCACCTAGATTGTTAAATATCTTTTATCACAAAAGGCTACTGAATGTTATGAAATGCTTTTGTTTTGCATATATTGAGACGATTATATGATTCTTTGCCTTTGTTCTGTTAGTATGACATATTAGCAATTTATGCCTATGGGTCCATTTTTGGAACGTTACACATGTGGGAGTCATTTATACCCTCAAGATCATCACCAAGATCTGATTGCAAACTTTCACAAAACTTGCAACCTCAGGCATAAATGGGTTAATTTTTACATGAGCCATTCTTGAACTCCTGCAATAAATCCTTCTTGGTCATGAAGCCTAACCTATTTAATATAGTGTTGGATGCAGTTTGTTAGTATTTTGTTGGTTTTTGCATCTCTATTTACAGGGTACTTCGACCTACGGTTTTGTGATATTTTTGTGTGCCTATGGTATCAGGGCTAATGCTGGCCTCATCAAATGCCTTAGAGAGTATTCCCTCCTTGATTTTTTCCAAGTGTTTGAAAATTACTGGTGTTAATTCTTCTTTAAGTGTTTGTTAGAATTTACTTGTGAAGTT
Source organism: Leontopithecus rosalia (assembly GCA_028533165.1). Taxonomy (NCBI): domain Eukaryota; kingdom Metazoa; phylum Chordata; class Mammalia; order Primates; family Cebidae; genus Leontopithecus; species Leontopithecus rosalia. The sequence continues at coordinate 144,681,853 of CM052653.1, forward strand.
ACCTGGTCCTGGATTTTTCTTTGTTGGGAGGTTTTTTCTTATTGATTTGATTTCTCTACTTATTATAGGTGCATTCAGATTATCTAATTCTTCTTGAGTTGTATTTGGTAGTTTTTGTGTTCCTAGGAATTTTCCCACTTCAGATAGGTCATGTAATTTGTTGTAAAAGTGTTCATTAGTCTCTAATAATCCTTTTTATTTCTGTAAGGCCAGACATCATATACTCTTTTTCATTCTTGATTTTAGTAATTTGAGTCTTCTCTCTTTCCTTTATTTTTTCTTCAACATAGCTAAAGGTTGGCCAATTTTGTTGATCTTTTCAAATAACCAGCTTTTGGTGTTCTTGATTATATCAATTTTTTTTTCTATTTTAGTTTTGTCTGCTGTAATCTTCATTATTCTTTTTCTTTTGTTGGCTCTAAGTTCAGTATGCTTCTTTATTTCCTCAAGGTATAATTTTAGGTCATTGATTTGAGGTCTTTCTCTTTTTTAATGAAAACAATTGCAACTCTAAATTTCCCTGCGAGCACTGTTTTTGCTGCATCCTAAACATTTCGATCAATTCACATAAGATGTTTTTGACAATGATCTGTTTCCGTTCATCATGCTTTTGTTTCTAGGAGTTTTGTGTAGTCTACTCTTGTGGCTATCTGAGTAAGTCACAGAAAATCAGGAAGTGTGGTTCTTGGAAGATTCATATATTTCTAGAGTTCCTTTATGTATTCTAAATTGTGCTGAAGATAAAAAGAAGTTTAAAAAGAATTATATTTTCAAATATCACCCAACAGAAGAAATAAACTTAATATGACAGTATACCTGGAAACATTGATGGACTCAGGAATATACAACCTTTTAACCTAAAAACAAAATTTACATATGTCATTTCCCAAGACTAAAACCTTTTAATGGCTCTTTCCTGTTTTCCAAATAAGGCCCAAGTTCTCGTTCAAGATGAGCAAGCATGTTTAGTACATGATGTCTGTTCCTGGCCTCCCCACTGCTGCTTTTTGTTTTCTGGGAATGTCTGCTGCATTGCCTGTGGAGCCTCTGACATCCCCAGCCTCTGGATCCCTTCCCATGCAGTTCCCTTTCTTGGAATGCCCTTGTCTTCTTTCTTAGCTTGGTAAATATTTCTCGTCTTTAAAGACTCATTTCAGGCATGATTTTCTCCAGGAAACTCCAGATATTTTTACATACAGCTTATACATTTGCCTGCATTGTGAATTGTTTTTTTTTTTACTAAATTATACTGGAATGGTCTTGTTCTCATTTTGTTTTTTTCCCACTAGACTGAAATCGCTTCAATCTGAACCTCAATCTGTTCATCTTTTTTTCCCACAGTTCCTCATAAAAGGCTTGGCATGTAGTAAATGCCCAGTAAGTATATGTTGAATTAAAAGAAATGTGGGCATATATTTAATTGCTGAGTGGTGCAGTCCCTCAGGGAAATAAAGATGAAGAAAGAAATTAAAAGGTTGGCAAGAGCTAAAATGTTAGGAGTCACCAAGGAAACAGGACTTGGATTGTTTCAGGATAGTAGGATTTGAATGGGAGAAGAAAGAAGGATCAGCTCAGGCCAGGGGCTTACAATGAGAAGGTGAAGCAAAATAAAAATAGACTTGGATGAGCTTGGAAATTATGAGACTGGCAGGATTAGCAGGTGAAGGGGCTTAGGGGGAAATTGAGAATGGCCTGTAGATACAGGGTCGGCTGGCTTGGATGCCATGTTCAGACACAGCACCTGCCTGTGCTGCTTCCCCTCAGTCTCTCCCTGCTTGGCAAGTAGTTTGAAATCTTCTAGAAGGCTATCTATACCTGCAGAAGGCTGCTTTTTCTGACTGCCAGCTCCGGGAAGGCTTTGCTTTCAGCACACGTTGGAGTTGGCTCTTGGGTGGGGAGCAAGCACTGAGTGCCCCAGAAGAAGCCTGGGCAGGGTCAGTGAGCCCCACAACCCCAGAGAGGCAAAGAGGCCCTCTCCAAGCTGTGTACTGCTTATTATGCATACCTGGATTTCCCTTGAATCTGCTGTTGTTTTGCTTCCTGCTATTTTATAAGATACTAATTGCATCCTAGGGCCACTGACTTCTAATGAGCCAGTACCTGGGAGACTAAACCTGGACTCGCTGCTTCTTACAGAGTTTATTTTTTAAAAAGAGCATTTTAATATACAGATGTAGGATAATAACTTTTCATTTAACATGTAATATTCCTTTGTGGATTAACCTATCATTAGGCCTGATTATTCCAGCACATTATGAGCTTTGTTAAAAGGAGGAAAAAAAACAGCTTGTCTTCTGGATGGCACCAAAAAAATGATATAAAATAAACCAACTGAATATAAGTGATGCTATATATAAAAGCCGCTATAGGTTACCATGGCAACCAAAGTTCTAAAAACGACAGAAAGAAAAGAACATCAGGTTGTTGTGACAAATGACACTCGAAGTGACAGTTTTCTTGTGGTGCTTGGTTTTAATTAATGCAGCTCTGTACGGAACGTTATTATTGAATAATAGATTAATGTGGTAAATCAGGAGGCTGGCTTGCAGATTTGTTTTTCCCACACTGGGATAACTGATCAGAGAATGCAGAGAACGACGGGAGAGTGAAACTCGGGAGAGGAGAGGACGGATGGCGGCCATCCAGAACCACATGATGAATGTCGGTGCCATACGCCCTCGGGGAGCGGGGAAACAGGTCTCCAGCAGCCACGATCAAAGCGAGGCTAACAAATACAGCAGGCACCACAAAGGAAGGCAGTCGTGTAACATCAAAAAGATCACTGGCTTAAAAAATCTTAATACGTCGTTTTTATTGCTGGCAGGTTTTGCTAAGTATTTTAATGTCTTCTGTGTAGGATATATGTATTTCTTTGGTAACCTATTTCTTTCAGCAGAAGATTCTCTGATTGTTGTCAGTTCTTCACACTTCATGTCAGAAGGCCCAGTAGCCTCCAACCCAGGTATGTACAGATATGAAAACGTGCAGGCAGTGTCTGAAGGAGACAACAGACAGTTACTTCTGAAACACATGGAGAAAAAAGAGACACAGACTCTTCCTGCAGTTGTGGAAATTGAGGACAATATAAGGAGACAACAGGTCCATAGCACATGAAGCTGTGATGAAGGCCCAGGCCCTCCCCTCCCAAGGCCCTGCATCCACGCCCTCCACTCCAGGCCTGGCTTCAGCGTGCTTCCACAAGGGCACACTGGCGTTGTGTGCTTCAGTCCCCGCCTCCAGAATGGGTTAAGTGCGCTCCTGTGTGATTCCGTCGCCCACGCTGCTGTCCCTGTACACACTCACCATGTCCTGTGTTAATGGCTAATAGCTCATCTCGCCTTTTAGACGGTGAGCTCCTGCAGGCAAAGGAAATATCTTTTCTCCTGGCTCATTTCAAGGGGCTCCATACATTTTCATTTTTGTAAATGAAGGAATGAATAAATGAAGCAAAATCTGCCTGTGTAGATATCTTAGGTGAGTTTCACTGAATTATCATTGTGTTAGTTAATTCATCTGTCACTCTTCAAGACGTTAGGGATGGCCTTGTGTCAATGACTGGGCAGGTGTGGGAAACACAAAGACAGTAAGATCTAGTACCTGCTTCCAAAGTTTGGACATCTAGAGGTCAGCATGAGCAATCCATGCAACAAGACAGCAGGGGAAACGTGCTGTAACAGATAGACAAGTGCGGTGGAATGGGGCGGATCAAGGACTCTCAGAACTGGGGGCTTCAGGACAATTTTTCAGGAGAAGATGACATGTGAATGGGAGCTAAGAAGCAAGTGTTAACTAGGCAGAAAAGAGATGAGATTGCTTTTTTAGAGCAAAGAGTCACAAACCAGCAGAAGATATCGTTGAATCTGAGAAATGAAGCATGGCTGTAAAGCAGGTGTGTGCAGAGGAGCAGGGCAAGCAGGGGCTGGGGAGCTGTAAGCATGTAGTTCATGGGGCCTAGTGCCTCCCAGGAGGCCTCAACTCTGCAGCTAATCGGGAACCTCTAGGCCTTCCATGTGTGTATTTCAGATTCTGAAATTAATACATGCTCACTATGAAAATTTAGAAAACATGAGTAGTAGAAGCAGAGGAAGATGCATCAATTGTCTCACACCAGAAGCAGTGAGTGTTAACACACTTTAATACAGTTATTTCACAGCAGCGCAGCTATTTGTACAGAGCTCCTACCTTCCTCCTCTCGTGCAGTCAGGATGTGTTGCTGCACTGGCATCTGTGTATGACAATACTCACAAGTAGTGCCCACAAAGGAGGCTCACTTGAGCCTCAATGTCCACAGTTTCCATTGGAGCTTAAAGAAGCATGGTCAATGGATTTATTACCCATGTAGCTAATTTCAGTCTCTAAAAAGATTACATTGTCTGACCAGAAGCCCTCACCCTGAGCCACACTATTGTTCTTTCCAGCATGGCCAGTCCCATGTTAAGATTATCTGGACGTGGTCAGTGCCTGCCCTAAGTCACATTCCTAGGCTATCCAGTAGGGCCCAAGGCCCCCAAGCAAACAGACACAATCGTGTCAGGTATCACATTCCAGGGATCCAGAGTTTGCCTCTCAGAGGCTGGGGGACAAAGACCAGAACTTTTCCTTGCATAGGGACAAATTTTTCACTCCCCATGGGCACTAGCTGTGCTCACCGGTAGTAGGGTGCTAATGTTCTTAAGCTGTCTGAGGTGGCAGAGCTAGGGAACAAATGTATGTACATACACATTTACATGTTTATTAATTTCTCTATCTATCAATCTGTATCATCTATTACCTATCTCTCTACATCTATCATCTACTTCTCTATCATTAGTCTATCTCTCTATCATCTACCCATCATCTTTCTGTTTATCCATATTAAAAACCAGGAGTTCACACCAGTACTTCCAATACTAATCCAAATCCATAGGATTCATTATCATTTTTCCCTTTCTCATATTTGTAACTCTCTAAGAGTAAGAAACCTATTTCCCATTATCCTCAATGCATGTGCTCATTTGTTCAATCCTCCAGTACCTATCGGTCTTGCATCTCTGCCACCATTCTCTCCCTCTCAGGCATAACCGCCCTCCCAATGCTGCTTGATCTCCATCTCTATGCTTGGTCAACCCTCCAAGACAAAACCCTCTTCACAAACCCCATAATGGCCCACCCTCTACGTGGGTGCCATTCTCACATTTCCACCCCACTCTTACCCAGACACCTCATGAGAAGGGAAGGAGGAAGAAGGGAGAGGAAGAAGAGCCATACACTAATTTGTTAGCACAGCCTTTTCTGAGTTAGAAAATGTTACTTGTTCACTGAACATCATTCCGAAATAGAGAAATGTATAGAGAAGAACTCGAAAGTCATCCATAACTGCTGTTCAGAGATTTCCATTAACATTTTTTGTTTTACATTTTGTCTCTTCCTAAGAACATTTAAAAATAGTTGATAACATAATCTGAACAATTTTTACAACAAAATCAACAGACAAATTCAGACTTGTTCAAGACAGCAGTAGATCCAATGAAGGCAAATGCTGAAACAGAAGAATACTAAAAGCTGATAGATTATGAAAACATTGGAAGATCCCGGAAAACGTACCTGAAAATACCACCAGTCACTGCTCATGCCCCCTCCAGAGGTTGATGCCTCCCTCTTGTGCGGTCCTGCTCTGCGGTCGAGAGACTGCCGCTCTATTGTAGGTCATGTATCTTGAAGTGGAAGTGGTGGCTGAGGGAGGGAGGCACAGAGGGGTGGAGAGGAGAGAAGACAGTGGGAGAGGAGAGAAAATCATCTTGTGACGGTCATCTCACTACTTGCTTCAGGGGTGCAGACTCCATCTCTGATGGCATCACCCAGCCTGTTAATCGTGCTTGGGTGATGTTTGGTGTGTAATCCAGAGATAAAAGTGCACGCTGGAATCTGTAAGAGTCATAGTTTCTGGCCGTGACATGTCTGATCAAGGAGTCTTCGTAGATACAACAGTGGAAAATCGGAGAGGATGTGTCAGGAGCTGCCACATGACCCCTTCCAACCCAAATTCTGCCTGCTGAATGCTGAAAGCCGAAAGGAGGCTGATGATTGCGTAGGTGGGATGTTTTGGAAGCAGAACTGAGGCCATGTGAGTGAGAAAGGGGAGGAGGAAATTTCAGGGAGCCCTTTAGAAGATCCATTAAGGGGAACACCACGACTGAAAACATATTAATTACAAGTAAAAATGAAGACAACAGATTCTTTTAGGTTTTCCTGTGTGGGTGTGGGTGAAATACCAAATGAATGAATGCATTATCAACATTTTAACTTTTCTTTTCTCTAACAACTACATTTTGCAAAACATCCTGAAGAGTAAGATTCGGGTCATTTCTTTGGGCTGTCTGCACACTGGAAATGCAAACAATTAGAATACAGTCATTCCATGCTTCTTGGATGAGCTTTTGGTCTTACCTACAATAAGCATTAGTGTGAATGTTTAGCTCCATTGTAATTGATAATCATCTCTGGGTATGTTACACTCAGAGAACAGAACGTGTTCGCTGAGATTCCCACCACCTGCCTGGCCCTCCTAAAAGAAGATGTGTGCTTTCAGGGTTTTGTTCCTGCGTAGTCAAAGTCAAAACCAATGTGGTGATGAAGCCATGAATTTCAGAATTTAGCCCTCGGGATACATTTATGCTTTTGCGTCCTCTCTTGGGTAGTATATTTCCTGTATGCTTATTTACATCTTAATGTGAATATAATATTAACCCCCTTTCTAAATAATGCATAGGAATTGTTAATACATTGCCATGAGTGATTTATTTTTATTAAAAAGCAAACAATGAAATAGGTATAGGTCTATAAGGAAAAGTATGAAATGCAAATTATACTTTTGCATATCATTTTGAAGGTGAATTGGCTGGTAAGTACCTGGGGTTTTTGCACTTTATGCAAATATTAGAAAAATGGGTCACATCCAGTTCTTTCCCACTTTAGATTATATGCCACAAGACAATTTCAGTTGCATTGCTCCTCCCTCAGGGAGCCTTAAGAGGAACTCATATCTTTTAATAAAGAAGGTTTCAATAAAAGGTCATTTTTTTTGTTATTTATAAGCATTCTGCTTTATCAACAAAAATAAATCTTCCTTTACTGAAGTGGCAATAAAGCCTTTGTTCATATGTGCACAAGGCAGTCACAGACAAAGCATGGCAGGGAGATCACAGCCCAGAGAGAGGACAGAATGAGACGATACTGAGAAGCTATGGGTAATATGGTTATTGGTTATTGTGCTTGGGCACTACATGTTTAGCATGGAGCTTCCTAGTAGCCAAAGCAAAAAGGAAAAGTGGATAAGTTCTGTGGATGTCACTGCCTGCTAGAAGGAAGGCTATTCCTTCAACAGAAGAAATATTTCCAGGCCTTCATTTATTTGTCCTTTCAACAAATATTCACTGCATGCTTAAAATGAGCCAGGTAGAGTTAGGCTTGGAAGAGACTTGTAAACAAGACAAACACCTGCATAGATGTGGCAGCCTGTCTTGAGGATGGCCAATATTATTCTTCCTCTCTGTGCAAGCACATGCCCCTCCACTATTGAGAGATAAAGCCAGCTTCTCCAACCAGAAACTGGGCTGGTCTGGGAATGTGTTGACCAACAGGATGTAGCATAAGTCACACTAGGCCAGTTCTGAGCCTACCTTTTTAAGAGAATTGAAAATTCCTGCTTTCTTCCTTTTAGAAGCGAGCCACCATGTATGAAGTGCAACTACCCAGAGACCACCACACTCCCATGGCACGTGGAGGAGTGCTGGAGAACAAAGTGCCACATGGTGAGGCACCAGCCTCAGCTCCACCAAACCACCAGCTGAATCCAGCCACGTGAGTGACCGTGACAAGTGTTGTGGGAAACAGCAGCAAAACCACACTGCTGAGCCCTTCCTTAATCATGAGCAGAACAATGTGGTGTTGATTTTTTCTCCAGTATGTTTTGGGAGTAGTTTGTTGTATAGGCTCAAAACCGCTAACTTACAGTTTCAGAGAAGAGCAACAGATAAACAAGCAGTAACAATAAGTATGATAAAAGTTGGGCTGGCTTCCTCTGCTGTGTATTTCTGGGAGCTGTAATCTTACAAATATTTCCAGTTCACCTGATCAGCTGGCTCCTGATTAGGTTCTATCAATCGCAGGCACTGTCAATTGGGGTGACTGATAGGAGGGTAGAAAGTAGGAGGAAGGGACAATATTTTTCCTTCTCTTTTCTAGAGTAGTGATTGACTCCAGGTTCTGATATCTTTGGCATTTCCAGCAGAAGTCACTGGAGCTGCCAATGAGTTTCAGCAGTTCCAGAAGCTGAGACAGCGTGTAGTGAGTGGCATCTTCTCATGGTGGCCATCACAAGCAGCTAAGCGACTGCGGCATCAGCAGCCTGGGTGATTCCAGTGGTATTATCTGCAGGCTCTAACAATGGCTTCCAAGAGAACCTCCGGGGCGGGTGCCGACCTGATGTCTACTGGAAAGGGAGTCTAAGCAATGGGGTTTGCAGCGATCCAGGCCCTCAAAAAGGAGAAGACTATAAAAGATATTAAAGAGGACACAAGCAAACAAGAAAATGACCAGAGCAGTCCACTCTTTTGGCTATCTGTCAGCCTTTCCCAGCCCTCCACCTGAGTTTCATTTCTTTACAACACAATGCTCAGGGTAGCTTGCTGGAGTTATAGGAGACAAGTGAAACATTTTCATCTACTTTTTCAGAAGGTGAGGCACAAAGTCTCATCCATAGCTGTCCATGACGCCCACCTTGGATGACACTGACAAGGTAGTTCTGGCCAAAGCCAATTGTACCCTGGAGTTGTGTAATGGAAGTGGGAACAGAGAGTTCCTGCTCCCACTACACAATCTTTTTTTTTTATTGAGATGGAGTTTCGCTCTCGTTACCCAGGCTGGAGGGCAACGGCGCGATCTCGGCTCACTGCAACCTCCGCCTCCTGGGTTCAGACAATTCTCCCGCCTCAGCCTCCTGAGTAGCTGGGACTACAGGCACGCGCCACCATGCCCCACTAATTTTTTGTATCTTTAGTAGAGATGGGGTTTCACCATGTTGACCAGGATGGTCTCAATCTCGTGACCTTGTGATCCACCCACCTTGGCCTCCCAAAGTGCTGGGATTACAGGCTTGAGCCACCGCGCCCGGCCATTACACAATCTTTTAAGACAGTTCTGTAAAGCAACCCCTGTAAATATGTCTCAGACGGCAACCAGTGTGGGAGATATTTACAGGAGATGCTTTTCAGAACTCAATCTTAAAAGAATTGTCGTATGTCACATAATAGAAATGTCTAACGCAACGATTGCAAAGATTCAAATGATCTTTTGGGCCAAATCTTATATTGCCTCCAACACAAACCGAGAGCATAGAATTAAAATTTGGTCAAGGAATGGACGTGGCTATCTCTGCATGAATAGTACAGTTTCCCCACATAACATCATATCCCTGCCTGCAACTCATGCTGTTGGTTTACGAACGGTCCAGGCTCTCGCTGGTCCATATTCATGCTTTCTTAACTGATTTTGATTTTGATTGTCTGAATCAGGCTGAAGACATCAGCATCAGTAGTAGTCACAATTTGGTCAGTCCCAGTGACTGGCACAAGGATTGTTTCAAACAATAGAACTTGCAAAGGAGGTGGCCCTGGCTCTTCTGGATGTTGGTTGGCTGTGCACTACTCACACAGGCTTATATTGTGGTTAAGAGCATGCGGGCCTAAGCATGGAAAGAAATATTTTAATCCTATTCTGGAAATGGCTTAGAAGCTAAGAAAGTTTCAAGAACTTTCCATTTTGAAAATGTGCATTTGCTAGGAGTGTTGACCTCAACTTAGCCGTGTGGCGATTCTATTTAGAGTCTGATCCTGTGCCTCAGTTTCTCCAATTTCTGTGAAAGCTGACTTGGTGGATGGGATCTGGTTTCTGACCTTGCCGTATACGTCCCTGTGCAAATCTCTACTGAAGCTGTATTTCTACATGCAGAGTTCTCCCTGTTTAATATCTCAGCCCTAGTGACTCCTGCTTCTGGAAGCAACTCCCCTCCCTTCTCAGTCCTCCAGCAGCTTCAGAGGGAGGCTCCTGTGGCTGGGATCTTTCAGGCCCCTCGACTCTCCACCCTGTTCACACACTCACTGTCTGCGGGCCAGAAACACTCAGTGGGGTCACAGAGAACAGGGAATGGCCTAAACCTAAGAATTTCTTTGTCTGTAAGATTTGACACCTAAATATTATCATTATTTGTTGTGAAGATTTGGTATGTGAACGCAGCAATGCTCATTACACAGCCCGTTTTGGGGGGATTGTGATTTTCGAGGTGATTTTTCAGGTCTCCACATGTTCTTAAGGATTACACAGCTTTTCACAGTCATGTTTTTAAACTAAGGCTTATAAATTTAGAAGTTCACGTTTCAAAAACATTGGCATTCCCACACCGGGAGTCGAACCCGGGCCGCCTGGGTGAAAACCAGGAATCCTAACCGCTAGACCATGTGGGAAATGACGAGAGGCTGCCGAATTCTAAATCTATTGAATCATTTCCGCGCGCCACTGCCTTCCTCGTTCTTCCAGGCAACAAACTCCTGTCTGCGCCTGCGCGGGCTTTTGGCGCCGAGTCCCCTGCTGAGAGCCCTGGGCTGTCTCCAAACGCGGGGGCCGCTGGGCGCTGTGGCGGCTCCGGGCTCTGCCGGCGCCCTCGGTGCCGTGAGCAGCGCGCAGGCCCTGACCCCCTCGCGCCCTGTCAGCCCGGCCTGCAGGAGCCTGCAGCCCGGCCTCAGTTTCCGGAAAGCTCCACGGTGTGAATGGCTGGAAGCGCGCGCGCGGGCCTGGCTCCGGGGCGGGTTCCGGGTGGGCGCCGCGCGGAGCCGCTGCCGCTCGGCCCCGTTCTGCCAGTCAGGCCGTTTGCACTGAAACGTTGCGTTGAGGTTAATGCTGATTTCGTGAGCCGAGCCCGGGTGGATGAGACCCCGAATAACCCGGACGAAAGGCCCGGGAGCTGCGGGCCGTGGGGTCCCGGGTAGAGCCGCCGAGAGCGGGGCCCGGGCGGGAGCCGGGGGCCTCATCCTCCGCGGGCTAACGGGGACGGACGAGCGAACCCCGCGTCTCCTCCCGGGCCGGCGGGGCCCCGCGGTGACAGCACGCGGACGCAGCGGGGAGCACCCTGGGCCCGGGAGGGCGGACGGCGGGCGGAGGGGCGTCGGGAAAGTACCCGATGGAGTGGGCTTGGGAGCTGGGAGATGAAGAGGTCTGCGCAGCCACCCCGAGGACACGCGTTTACCTGTGACGGACGTGCGCATCCGGCGCATGGACCCCTGAATTAAAAGTAAAAAAAAAAGATCGCATGTAGGGATGGCCTTACATTATTAACGCAAAAATAAAACACCTGCAATAGTAAGGGAACGGCCCATTTACTACTATTGTAACAACGCTTATGCACGGGGAAAACGTAAAAACCAAACTGCTGAATGGCGGATAACCATGTAAAACCCATCCAGGGAAAAACACTGCTCTTAAGAAACCACACACTGATAAGAAGGCAGGCACGGAACGTGACACAGAACTCGGCGAGAGCAGGCCGTGGCAGGTCAGGAAGGACTGGCTAAAAGGCGTTTGAGAAAGATCTCAGCCTCACTGCTTCTCAGCCAGCATTTGGCCGACTAGCCCAAGCGTGGAAATGTCAGGCACTGGCAAGCAAGTGGCGAAAAAGAGAGTCCTAGAAACTTGCAACGATTGACCAGGGTGGGAGACTGTCAGGATTTCCTAAACGTGCCTATGATCAAGCAATTCCATTTGGAAAACGTTTGCAAAACGAGCATCGTTCTGGAACTGCTGTGCAGACGCTGAACAGGAAGAAACACTGCTTTGAAAATACCTTGAAAATGTTAGGCACAGCCGAGGGCCGGGTAGCACTACCACACTGGAGCCGGCAGAACCGTCCTGAGCAATTAGCACAGAAGAATGGAGGGCTTAAGAGAGTCTAAATTTCAGCTCTAAGAATGTCAGAGGTCTATGTGATAAAATAAAAGAATTCTTAAGTATTCCACACGTTTGTGTGATGAAATGACTATAAACAATGCAACAGCTAGCCCTAGGCTGGGAGAAAATATTTGAAGTATTTTTTGATAGGAAAAGCGGACTGTCCTTACCATGCGACTGAATCTGAGCATTCAAGAAAAACCCACAGAAGGGGCTGACGGTGTGAATGGAGGGTTTAGAGGAGAGGGTTCTGATTGGTCATTAGATGGGGGCTGGAGCCAGCTCAACCTTGCTGGTACCATAGCAACACAATTTAAAGCAGTGCTAAAATATCCTGCATTAGGGAGGAAGCGAGGCTACGGTGTCAGACAATGACAATAGGCACAGCCCCTGTAGGGCAGGAGCAACTTGACAGTTATCTATCAAAATAGGAAGGTGCACATTCAATCCAGAAATTTCAATCAGCGTTGCCCAAGGCCAGGAGCCCTGTGATGGCCATGTCTTAAAGGAGTCAGCCTCGGGCGAGACGCTGGGTGGTAGCAAGCAGCGGGCGCTTGGGAACTTTAGGGCCTCTACAACCTGATCTGCTGCTCTTACACCAGGACAAGGCCATCCACCTTTGTGACAAATTAACAGAGTGGCTGGCTTTCCCTTGCTGTGCTGTGCAGTTTTGCTGAGAATCGGCTGCCCATGTAGAGGCTGTCTTTCCCAGCTGTTTCTCTCTCAATGGAGCCATGGATGGGTAAGGGGTGAGTGTTGATTCTAGGTCCAGATGCTTGGACAAGTGGCGATTCTTTCCCACTCTGCTAGTCCAGTACCTGATGCAGAGGATTCTGAGGCTGGAGGAGGAGCCCGCGCCACAGGTGGAAAGATAGTGGGTCCCTGAGTCACTGCGTGGAAGCCACTTCCAACCACCAACGTACACATCGGTTCTTACAGCTAGAAATGAAGTTTTATTGCATTCATCATCCAGATTTAGAGCTTGTTTGTTATCACTACCCTAAGTGATCCAACAGGCTCCTGAAAAAAGGGCAAGCACCACAGAAAGAAAACAAATGTCCTGGTAGATGATTACATGCCTTCGCAATGCTGCGGGAGGCAGAGTCATGGGGGTAAAGTGTGATAGAAACCGAAGTATAGTAAGACTTGAATAGTTTGCTTCATTTTACAGAGTAGTGTATCAGGATCCTTCTCTTCAGTTTGGTAATATTGATCCAAATAATTTTCTTAAATGGGAATTCATATACATTTCTATAACTTATTGGATACTTAATGTATTTTATAAATTTAGAATTTAGTTGTAAGAAATGTTTAGATCTGAAAGATAACTGGGGATTTTCAAGGCTAGAACCTCAAAAATATCCAGGAGGTTAAAATCACTTGCCCCAAATCATCCAACTGACAGATTTAGTGAAATCCTCTTAGCAGGTCATCCTGTATTGGTCTCATGATGAAAATAATATTGGAGGCCGGGCGCGGTGGCTCACGCCTTAAATCCCAGCACTTTGGGAGGCTGAGGCAGGTGGATCACAAAGTCAAGAGCTCAAGACCAGCCTCGCCAAGATGGTGAAACCCTGTCTCTACTAAAAATACAAAAAATTAGCTGGGCATGGTGGTGGGCGCCTGTAATACCAGCTACTCAGGAGGCTGAGGCAGAGAATTGCCTGAACCCTGGAGGCGGAAGTTGCAGTGAACCAAGTTCTTGCCACTACACTCCAGATTTGTAAATGTTAAGGAGGCATGTATTCTTTTTCTTTTTTTTTTTAATTGCATTTTAGGTTTTGGGGTACATGTGCAGAACTTACACACATGGCAGTGTGTATGGAGGCATGTATTCTTATTTTATTAAGGGTTTGATAAAAATAAATGGCAGATATTTAAAATCTGTCTTTTCGGTATCTACAGAGATGATGATATTTTTGTTTATAAATGTATCAATTATATTAATAAAATTGCATTGTGTTCAGAAAATTATATTAAGAGATTTTCCAGTATTGAACTACACTTGCATCCTTTAAATAATCCAGAAATCGGTCGATCCTTATGAAGCAGGAGAATAGGGAATTGTGGTAACCACAGGTTAAGGCATAAGCAAAAGAACAGCAGGTGCAGCCATTTCTAGGTAAGACTGGGCAGCAGCCAGGCCACATCTTTACTCCTGTAACAAGACAGAAGTTTCCACTTCAGCCTCTGATTGACAGCGGGCCGGGTCTCCACTTCAGGCTCTGATTGGTTGCCAGCCAGTCCTTCATAGGATGTAACCAATTGGAGGCAGCTAAAGGGCACGTAGGGGTGTTACCAAATTCTTTTTAGCCTAATAAAAACCGTAAAGAACATTGCAATTGGATTCTTAAGCCTCTGTATGTATCCATTTATATATGAAGCTAAATGTGAGTACATACTGATGTCTGCAACTCTACCCCATTACCTACGGGTCATTCTAGCCGACCTTTGCTTCTATGAACCTCCCAGTGGGAAACCTGGCACACAGCATTCCCCACTCACTTGCTTTTAAATTCCACGTACATGTATAATAGTTTCGGGTGTATGAACTCATATTTTGATTTAAAAAATTACCACATAGAGTACAGTGCGGTGTATAGCTCCTTTTGCCATTAGTCTTAGAATCTCTCCTCACTTCTGAAACTGCTTAGATCAGCACTTCCCCCCAACTCTCTTTCGTGAGGTTCGTCATACATTTGTAAGACCGTTAGATTCTTTTGTCACATTCTGCATTTCATCCTGAGATTCCCCAACCTCCTAAATGATTTTTAAAACTTTGACGCATTTAAGTTCCCCTTTGTGCTATAAGGTTCTATGCATTTAGACAAATGCATGGTTTCATGTATCCGTCACTACAGTATCACACAGAATGATTTTGCTACCCTAAAAAATTCTCTGTGCTTCACCTGCCTTCCCTCCCCAGACCCCTGATAACCACCGTTCATTGTCTCTGCAGTTTTGTCTTTTCCAGAACGTCGTATAAATAAAATCACATAGTATGTGGCCTTTTCAGACAGGCGTCTTTCCTTAGCAACGCGCATTAGGATTCACAGGTCATTGTGTGGCTTGATAGGTCATTCTTTTTTTAATCACAGAATAGTATTCCTGTATTTCATCTGCAGTTTGTCTATCCATTCACTTACTGAAGGACATTTTGGTGGCACACAGTTTTTGGCAATTATGGAAAAAGCTGCTGTACAACATTGTATGCAGGTTTTTGTGTAGACACACATTTTCAAATCAGTTGCGTAAATACCTAGGTGTGCAATGCCTAGATGACGTGATGAGACTATGTTTCACTTCGTAAGAAACTGCCAAACTGTCCTTCAAAGCGGCTGCAGCATTTAGCATTTCTACCAGCAATGAATGAAGGTGTTTCTTGCTCTGTCTTCTTGCCCAGCAATTGATTTCGTCAATTGTTTGGATTTTAGCCCTTCTACTAGATGGGAAGTGGCTTCCCACTGTATCAACTGCATTTCCCTAATGATAAATGGTGCTGAGTACCTTTTCATATGCTTATTTGCCGTAGGATAGGTTCTTTGGCTCTCCTCCGGATCTTTTGCTTTGTCGGCATTCAATACCGTCCCTACTGCAGAAAGAGCACAGTCTTGCCTTACTGCATATACATAATTCCATGTGCCATTTCCAGTTCAGCTCTAGGCTGTAGCAGGCCAGGCCAGTGTCTGCTACCCCTGATGATCCAATGACGCGCGGTAGAAACTTGTGAACACATGTAATTACGAAGATAAATGCCTACCCACACTTCCAACCAGGAATAGCCAACTCAACCGATTTGTCGCAGCTCCTTTCAGCCTTTGGGCGACTATTTTTTCTTTGTGTTGGACACTTAGTTTGTTTTCAACGTTTTCTTATCTAAAATCATGCTGAAATAAACCACATGCTTCACAAATCTTTGCCCTCATTTCAGATGAAGCCCTAGAGTGGGAATTACCATGCAAAATTTTAACGCCTTTCAAAGGGTCTTTGACACACATATACAAATTGTATTTTCACCAAATTGCTGCCATGTGACTTCCACAGACAGGAGCGGAACATGTTCCTGCCACGCCCCCACCAGCTTGGAGGAAGGACAGTGGCTTTCATCTCTGTCAGGCTGTCAGCCCCCGCCTAGTATCCTGTGCTAGTTAGAATGTATTTCATTTCCGAGCACATTTGAATGTTCTCTATTATGCTTGAAATTAGCTTCCTATAATAGTTTTTGTAAAGTACTCATTTGTGGCCTCAGTGACAATTCACTTTAGTCTGAGTCACAGCCTCGAACTGCTTCTCCAGCTATCTTGGAAACACATCCTTAGTCACAAAGCAAGACCGGGGAAGGGTGGAGCACACAGCCGCAGCCTCCAGGGCCATGCCCCTTCCAGGCAGGCGGTGGCCCATGTCAGCTCATTGCTTGCTGTGCCATGGTGGTGGGTGACCCGGGAGCACACTCTCCCAGCCTGGTTTCCTGTGCTGTACATGTGATGTCCGCCGTCCCTGACTTAACTTCAAAGGCTCTGAGGACAGGGAGATGCTGGTGTCTGAGAAAGAACGTGCAGAAGACGCCTACCTCGCGGGGACGTGGAAACGTCCGGCTCCTGGAACCAGGCACCATCGTGTCCCTTGTCACACACTGAGGTGAACACGATCATTTTATAGTGCAGGTGGTTTTTCCGTTGCCTTGGACTTTCTAGGGTGCTGCTGTGTTCTCCTGGCTGCCTCGCCTTGGAGGCCATCAATCAGGGTGCTGACTGGCAGGAATGGCTGATGAGGCCACGGCCCCGCCCCTTCCCCTCCCTGACCCCGCCCCTTCCCCGCCCCCGGCGCCGTCCTGGTCCCTCCCAGGCCCCGCCCCGGCTCCTCCACGGCCCCGCCCCGGCTCCTCCACGGCCCCGCCCCGGCTCCTCCACGGCCCCGCCCCGGCCCCTCCACGGCCCCGCCCCGGCTCCACATTTTCCAAATCACAGCTCATCTTATTGGCATAACTGTACCTCCTGTTTATTTAAATAGAATGTAAATAGGGAGAAAAGCTAATTCGCCCCTAGTGTGAGCACCCTGGTTTATATATATGCCCTTTCTGTCCTGCTGACGTTGCTCATTTTCAATCACATTCTTTACTTAAAATAATGTCTACTTTTCAGTGTGAGCGCGAAAAAGACACGTTTAATCGTTGTGTAGAAGGAAACCCTCTTGCAGGAATAAAATAGGATAAGAGGAGTTGCCAAGATAGGCCACAGTTCCCAAGCCAACCTTTATTTTTATTGAACTATAGCTGCACATACATCTTTTATAACACGTAAATCCTTGCTGCCTCGGCACTGCCATGTGCCCTTTTAATTTTTATTTATTTATTTTTTTTACTTTGAGACAGGGTCTCGCTCTGTGATCCAGGCTGGGCGTGGCCTGGTCATGTTCTTGGCTCACTGCAGTCTCTGCCTCCTCCCACCTCAGCCTCCCAAGTAGCTGAGACTGTAGTACCCGCCACCAGGCCAGGCTAATTTTTCTATTTTTAGTAGAGACAGGGTTTCGCCATATTGCCCAGTCTGATCTCAAACTCCCGAGCTTAATGGATTCTGCCACCTCGGGCTCCCAGAGTGCTGGGATTCTAGACGTGGGCAGTCATGCCTGGCCCTGCTGTGTACCTTTGATTTCCTATATTACTGTGGGAAGCAGAAAAGCTCATTTTTAAAGTTTCCTTTCTTGTTAAAGAACAAATCATAAGTGTGCTAATAACTTTGTGAAGCCCCGTCCAATGCACCTGTTAGACACGCCATGCTTACAGGCACATAGTACATTCTATGTCCTTGTACTTTAACCAAGATATCTTTGCTGGATGTGCTCACAGGCATGTCCCAGCTCGCCGTTGCTTTTACCTGTTTAGAAAAGTTTTAAGTTATTAGCCAATCAAGTTTTAGTTTAGGTTGTGAGGTCTGGCTCCAGCTAACCGAGATCAGACACACAGGAAGGACGACCCCAAATGTGTAAGGAATAATTTGTGTGTTTTCCTTTGTTCATTGCACTCATGGCACCATGGCTAGTGAGGGCACCCTTCCTGCAGGCCAGGAAGTAAAAATTGCGTTGCTGAAAATCCTTTGTCTCGGTGCTGATTTTTCTTTGCAGCACTGAGCATCTTCTTTAACAATTACTTATGTCTCTCCTCTTTTGTTTTTTATTCTGCTTACTTGAAGTTTGCTTTATTGGTGATCTCATAGAATATTCTTTTGCTGCTGCTGATTATCTGAAAGTTTTGTAAGTGGGTTTATTTCATTGAGTTACATTGTTTTTCTCCTTATTAATGTTGTTCTTCTAATTTATTTGGGTTTATTGTGCTGTTCTTTCTCCTAGATTCTTGGGTGGAAAGCTTAATTTATTTTTAATGCTTATTTGGATCTCATTAGCATTTAAGAATACCTGTGGTTCTCAATGTGCCTTTTGCCTTCTTCAGAGAGGATTGGAGATTTGGTGCTCTTATTTATTATTCCGATACAAATGCTTTGCAATTTCTACTTCTATTTGATTTTTAATTAAAAGTTACGTAAATGTTTGGTTTCTTGCTTTCTAATTGTATTGCTTTGTGAAAATAAATGTGGTTTTAGTGGTGTTAACCTTGAAATTTATGATGATTGCCTTTGTGGTTGAAGGTGGTTAATTTATTTTAAAATTACATATATGTTTGAAAGTAAAGCATGTGTCCTCCTGAATAGTTGCAGTCCTGGTGATTGTGAATTTGAAGACTTTTCATTGGTAATGATTTGATCTGTCCCTTTCTGAGAGAGGTTTAGAGCTACCACTGTGTAGAATTGGGAGTTCTACATTTTGAAGCTCCATGTATTGCTTTCTTAAAATTTTTGCCACATATATCTGTAAACAATTCATGATTAAAATTTTCATATTTTTGGAAATCGTCGACATGGACACACATGTTATTTATTCTTCCCAGCTACTCATTCCTGCTTATTTTGCTCACTATGAAGTTTCTGGGGTTAGTCTGCCCAGAGCCCACTATCGGTCTGGGACTTCTTTGGGGTAAAGCTCACCTGGAGATTTCTGAGACAGCAGGCCAGGATAAATTCAGAGCACCTGCCCCGGGCCGGCCTGTGACTGCAGTGCTGGGTTCCTCACCGGTCCCGTGTGCCCCCTGCTCTGTGCCTGTCAGGTGGGACCCTGGGCCCGATCCTTAGCAGCCCCTGGCTGCTTCCCCAAGGAGGTGGCATGTGTCCCCAGGAGGGGGGCGGGGTGCTACAGTCCCTTGCCAGTCTGGTCCCTATTTTCCCTTCTTCTCTGACCTTTGAACTTTTTAGAAATTCTTTTGCCCATTCATTTAAGATACATTTTGGCCAGGCTGGTCTGGAACTCCTGCCCTCAGGCGATCCGCCCACCTTGGCCTTACAGACTTCGGATACGGTGAGGCTGCCCATCTGGAGATGGTTGCCACTGAAAAGATAGTTTGTGATTTGTGGTTTCCAAGGGGGAACATGCTGTGCTGCATGCTCCTGGGGGCCGGAGGAAGCCGCAGGGGGGGCGCCGGGAGTCCGAGGGCAGGAGCACTGTGGATGGAAGCCTTCACTCACTTTCAGTGGGAATGAACAGGCAAGACCGGGTCAGTGGGTTCAGGATTGGGTTGTGAGAACAATCTCTGTGGGCTCTGGGGCCTAGAGACTCTCCCTTGGTGTCTGGTACCCAGCCCTGGGGTGATGTGGGAAGGGGGATGGTGGCCCAGTGTGAGAGTCCAGTAATGGCTGGACGTGGTCGGGGGTGTTGGCTGGGATTGGTTCGTATTTGAAAGTTACACCCAAGGGCAGGTTGTTTGCCCTGTCTTTAGAATTAGCTCGCCCTGGGAGGGGCAGTCCCTGAAGGGTCAGCAAGGCCCCGGGTGTCGAGGCGTTAGAGGATGGAAGTAAAAGATGGGTGGTGTAGTGCACGTGTCTGCTGGTGTGACAGGAAGACCAGTGGCAAGGGAGGTGAGGCCACCGGACAGACGTGACGGACGTGGTGAATGGCAGAGTCGAAGCTTGCTCACTGGGAAGGCGAAGACAGCACAGGGATTAGAAAAACAGAGTTTCTGTTGGGTTTGTGGGGGACAAGCTGACTCAGGAATGCCTGGAGAAGGGAGGCTGAAGCCATCTGGGATGCTGACACCTATTCAAGGTGGGATGGTTTTGGGGAATGCTGTAGGTGACTGTGAACAGGGAAGTGGTTCCTGGATGAAGGAAATGATAGGGTGTACCTGGAAAACAAACTTTGCCAGGATCCTGGGGGGCCGTGACGTGGCCATGCCCCTTCCAGGCAGGCGGTGGCCCATGTCAGCTCATTGCTTGCTGTGCCTTCTGTGTGGGAGCAGGGAGAGCCTTCGCACAGCAGAAGCAAAGCTGCGCTTATTCTCACCAAATGCCAAGGCACTGAAAGAAAGGGCAGAATATAAGCTCCACAAGGTAGTTTTTAATCTTTGAAGTTCCAATGCTCGTTAGAAAGACAGAAGCTGATAGGTGCCCTATAACTATTAGTAGTTTGAAATAATAAATCAAATAGAGAAAGAAGAATCATACATGCACTTTTATTAATATGAAAAAAAAAGACTAACAGCCCACGCCTGCTAAGGACTGATGAGATAAGGTGTGTGAGTGAACTTGGAGACGCACAAATCAACCCACGATCAGAAGGCGGCAAGGGCAGTGGGGTGGTAACTTAGGTTGAAAGAACTGGCATTTTAGAAACCGTTATGCAAATCTGCCTTTGATAAATAGGAATAAATCACGGAGTGGGCACGAGAATGGATAGTATGATAGCACAGAAAGAGACGAAAGCAGGACTCAGAGATCCCATGTGCACACTGCAGAGTATCCCTCACCATGGGAAGCTTCCACGAGCTTAAAATACAACAGGAATCCAAGTGTCTCCACGTTGGGGAAATGGGAATTGGTGGCTTCCACATCAGCTGGGCTGCGGAAGTAGGAGCCCAGGTGTCCACGGGCCCGTCAGCACAGGATCTCACCACTCGGCCTGCCAAGGCCTGGGGTCCTTTCCAAGCAATAAAATTATAGATGTGAAATGCATGTGAGCTATTTGCTCCAAAACAGATCACAGGAAATCACAAGAGGAGGAAAGGATGACTTCCTCCCACTGAAACGGCTAAAACAGAAGTGAGCAGAGTAAATCCGCGGCTAAAAATATCTGAGGCTTGGCAGGGCCACAGGGTGTCATTACTCAGAATCTGGCCTGCAATTAAAGACTTCCAAAAGATGGCAGATTGCCTCCTTCTTCACCAGTTTCTTACCCCCGCTGGTTCTACTTGCAGAAGGTAAGACTGACCAAAGGGGCTTCCTCGCAGCCACAAGATCCCCACATTAGAGTGTGGCTATCGCCCCAGTACTTTGGATATTTTGGGTTCTTACAGCGCCCATTTCTAAGTTTGTTTGTTTTGAAGAATCGTGGAGGAAACTTTCCTGTGTTGACATTAACCACACTTCCCTGCTGGCAACGCTCAGGTGTATCACCACTGTTGTTATTGACTTGAGAAAAGAACTCTCCTTATGAGCCTCTACAATGGTTGGAAACAATTTCAAACAAATTTTTTTTGTCTTTTTTGAGACAGAGTTTTGCTCATTACCCAGGCTGGAGTGCAATGGCGCGATCTCGGCTCACTGCAACCTCCGCCTCCTGGGTTCAGGCAATTCTCCTGCCTCAGCCTCCTGAGTAGCTGGGATTACAGGCACGCACCACCAAGCCCAGCTAATTTTTTGTATTTTTAGTAGAGACAGGGTTTCACCGTGTTGACCACGATGGTTTCGATCTCTTGACCTCGTGATCCACCCGCCTCGGCCTCCCAAAGTGCTGGGATTACAGGCTTGAACCACCGCGCCCAGCCCACACATTTTTTTTTTTTTGAGGTGAAGTCTCATTGTGTCGCCCAGGCTAATTAATGTAAGGCACTAAATTTTGCAATAGCTGGTTATACAGCAGGAGCCAGCCACAGTAACTGTCTGCAGCCACGGTAACTGTCCTCAGCCACAGCAGAGGATAACATGGACACAAAGGCAGAGGGTGGGAAGCCTTGACCCGGTGCCCACACATCTGTACATGACAGGAACTTGTCCCAAATGAAATTTTAATCCACTTTTAGTCTGTGCTGTTATAAATATGATGATCTTAACATACTTAGAAGAAAATATACACACGCCCTCAAAAGGAACCCTCAGATGAGGAAGACATGATCCAAACGGACAGTTTGGCTTTAAAATCCTAGTTTGTCAGCACTGGCTAGACAGCTGCTGCCGCTCCTGAGGGCTAAGACCCACTGTGTGAGGTCACTAGTCAGAAATGGACTTTAGATCAAATGTTGGGCAGTTTGACTGTGAAAACTAAATGGCATGATATTCCTGAGCACCGTCATCATTTAGCAAATGGCAGGACCTTGACAAGCACATGCTAAAAGCCACCAAAGCTTTTGAGGGCAGGGTCTTATCTTGCCACAAAAGGCACTGCATTTTTCTCAAGGAGTCAACCCCGTGCTGAGCCCTGCAATTTCTGACAGGCTCTTACCTAGGTCCTCACTGGGGATCAATGAGCCATACGGCGCTCAACCTCGGGAGTGATCAGTAACAGTCATAATCAGGAAAATGGAAATAAAGGGCCCCAGGAGGTCCAGCTGAAACTGACTTTAAACATGTACCCCTCATAGCGAGGCATGGTGGCTTAAACCTGGAATCCCAGAACTTTGGGAGGTGAAGGCAAGTGGATCACTCGAGGCCAAGAATTTGAGACCAGCCTGGCCATCATAGTGAAACCCCATCTCTACTAAAAATACAAAAATTAGCCAGGCAGGGCGGTGGGCACCTGTAGTACCAGCTACTTGGGAGGCTAAGGCAGGCAGATCACTTGATCCCAGGAGGTTGAAGCCAACGTGGGCAACATGGCAAAATCTGTTTCTGCCAAAACAAACAAACCCAAAAAATTAGCTGGATGTAGTGGCACGAGCCTGTAGTCCCAGCCAATTCAGAGGCTGAGATGGGAGGATGGCTTGAGCCTGGGAGGGCAAGGCTGCAGATGAGATTGGGCCACTACTGGATTCCAGCTTGGGTGACAGGGTCAGACCCTATCTCAAAAAACAATCCCTCTTGATGTCATCCTGCAGAGGACTGAGAGAGAACAGATCACTAAGGATTGTCAGCACATGCCACTTCAATGACAATGCACAGCCCTCATGGGCAAATACGTGTATTTTTAAAAAAACTAAGTTGATTTATTTCTACAGAAAATAGGAATCATTGTTTTTAGCAAACGCTGTTTAAAACCAAGACTCTCCTCTTTGAAAATATGGAGAGAACATTTTTCCTTAACACGTTCAATGTTGAAAACCCCTCCTGAGTTCACCAATTTGTGTAAACGAGGTTAACATAACTCCTATTGTTCTAAAGAAGGTATGGTGGCATTTGTTTTTCTTTTTTCAATTTAAAATTAACCTCCAAATACAGCACCGGGGGATATATACCAAATGTATCGTCAGAGTTTATTTTACACACTACAGCATGGACTTTTTTTGTTTGTTGATTACAAACAAGAAAACTGTGATACAAATTTAGCGCAAATCATACCTTTAAGGAGATTTAGAGGCAAAACAACTTCTAAAGCTCTCAAATAATTTCGTTATAAGCTCAGGATCTGATTTTTTTTACCTTGATTTTGTTTACTGTGTTTTGAAGATCAAAATATTTTCCCCAAAACAAATAAAAGCACAATCAATATATTAGCCCTCAAATCCAAGAATTTAAATTTCGAAGGTCTTTGGTAGAAAGTGGGAGAAGCAGGTATGCAAAAGACACAAAAAACCTGAATGAATGTTTTCAGCTGTCCAGATTTTTTTTTTGAGATCAAGTCTCATTCTGTCACCCAAGCTGGAGTGCTGTGGCGTGATATTGGCTGACGGCAACCTCAGCCTCCTGGTAACCTCCACCTCCCAGGTTCAAGTGATTCTCCTGTCTCAGCCTCCCAAGTAGCTGGGATTACAGGTGCCCACCACCACGCCTGACTAATTTTTGTATTTTTAGTAGAGACGGGATTTCACCATATTGGTCAAGTTGGTCTCGAACTCCTGACCTCACATGATCCACCCGCCTTGGTCTCCCAAAGTGCTGGAATTACAGGTGTGAGCCAGTGCGCCCAGCCCCAAGCCGAGGCGGGTGGATCACGAGGTCAAGAGATGGAGACCATCCTGGTCAACATGGTGAAACCCCGTCTCTACTCAAAATACAAAAATTAGCTAGGCACGGTGGTGCGTGCCTGTAATCCCAGCTACTCGGGAGGCTGAGGCAGGAGAATTGCCTGAACCCAGGAGACAGAGGTTGCGGTGAGCCGAGATCGCGCCATTGCACTCCAGCCTGGGTAACAAGAGCGAAACTCCGTCTCAAAAAAAAAAAAGTTTTTATGGCAATTTGCCTGAAGCTCTCTAAGTGTGGTCCTCAGAGCAATGCCATCAGTATCACCTGGGCTGGGGAACTTTTTGAAAGTGTAAACTGTTCTGTCTCACCCCAGACCAGCTGAATCATTAACACTAAGGGGGAAGCCAGCCATCGGTTTTAACAAGGCCTTTGGGTGGTTCTGATGTGTGCCAAAGTTTGACACCCTCTGGCCTGAAGACTGCTGCCCACCTAGGGCACATGGGAAGGTAATTATGTTGATGGGAGCTTTGCGCACCCATCGGTAAGGTAAACGTGTGTTTTCGCAACCTCAGATATTTGCAGACACATCATTCTAAGACTAGGTGAAGAAAGCATCCACGCTGCCGTTCTAAGAGAACACACCGGCAATGGAGAGACGAATCGGCACCTGTGGGATGGTGGCGAACCCGACACATGCTAAAACGTACAAACGGCGTTTTCACATGAATAGGCAAAGCTGCAGAACCTAACTTCTGTGTGAAGATCCCAGCAAATGATCATTGGTACTAGCTTTCGTTTCCTATGGCAATTCACAGAATACAGAGCACCAGCACAGGCCCATCTCAATTCTCACACCGCCTCTTACGTCAAGCAGGGCATTTATTAGTGTCCTTGTGTTACAGAGAGGGAAGTTGAGGCTCTTCAGAGTTAAGGGATTTGTTCAAAATTATCCAGCTAGCAGTGGCGGGGTGGAGTCTTCAACTCTGAATCCAGGGTTCTTTCAGGTCAGAGATATAAAATCTACTATTGTCTTTGAATACAACTGGCTAGGAATAGGGTGAGTGGAAGACGAGACTCGGTTCGAAACCTATGTAAATCTGTAATGCCTGAGCTGATGTCATCTCAACAGGTGAAATATATTTGAATGATAAAATTGCTGCTAGTTATGAGTTAAACCAGTTGGTTTTGTTTTTCTTTAGGTAGGGCTTGCTTCAAAAGAGAGTGCCTTTGACAAATGATGACTGAACCGATGAGTTTGGCAATGACGTATTTTTTCCTTCCTGGGAAAGTACGATGGCTCTGTCATCTTTGTGAGGCATCTTCTCAGGAGACACTGATCGTGGGCAGTGGACTCACTCCAGGCTGAGCATTTAGAGCGGCCCGAGGGGACAGAAGCTTTCTCAAGGGTTCTGATGCCTAATTTGTCCCTCTACCTCCAACCAATCAAGTCACAATCTCCAGGTTCTATTTAAAAAGCTCCCAGGGTTTCTAACGTGTAGTCAGGGGTAAGAAGCAGCTTCTTGGTGGGGAGCGAAGAAGGAAGCTCAGGAGAAGCCACAGGACTGGACTCCCTAAAAGAGCGGATGAAGGTCCAGAGAGTACTTGACAGTACCCAGCACCCAGTATAAGGATGTGACCAGGAGCCAGCCAAGCTGGCTTTTCATTGGCGTGTGCATCCATTCCTATCTTGTCTTGTATGTGTGGGTAATATGTTAATGTAGGTATTTTCTTGGGAGTTCTTAATTTTCCATTTAGAACCCATTGTTCCCATCGCTGTGCTTGGCACCATGCACAAAGCGGGACATCTACTCTCCTGGGGACAGTAAATAGATGGCGGCTTGGAGGACAAAGGCAAAACAAAGCTTAGGTCACTCCTCAATATGGCAAATACAGGCATGACCCACAGGAAGACGGAGAGCACAGAAATTCCTCAAAGCCCTTACAAGCCAAGGCTTGGTTTATATCAGGGTTGGTGCTAAGCTGAGGGACCCTCTCCACTTGGTGGGGGGCTCTATTGGAAACTGACAGAGCAGGAACGTCACCATCTTGGACAAGCCCCTCATTCTAAAGTTCACCTCAATTTAAAAAACTGCCTAAATTCAAAGGGCATCAGCCTGATTGCTAAGGTCAGCATGACCATAAACCACAAATAAAATCTCCAACCAGAAACACTCCAAACCCCTCCCCAACCAGAGACATGCCATCCCTGAGATAACCCCCTCTGGCTGGAAAGATATCGCACCAAGATAACCTGCCCACCTCCCAGTAATCTTCCAACCCTGCCGTGAACTTCTCCCTCACACAGAAACATTCCAAGCTTGTCATAAGCCCCCTCACCCTGAAACCCGTATATGCTCTTAGTCTGTAAGAGAAAGAACTGACAGAAATTGGCCAGAATCCTCTCTCATGTTTTATCTAAAGTAAAACTGTCTTTAACTGCCAAGCTGCGTTTCATATTTCTTTCCTCTTTCTTTAACTCTTACAGAAACAGGGAGACCATAGAGTTTAGTAGGATAAAAACACAGACTCTGTAGTCACTTCTCCCGGGAGGTGGATTGTGGAGCTTCCTGTCTGTAAGAAGAAGCTGAGAGAATACCCCAGAGAGTGTGTGTGAGTGTGAACGTGTGGTGCAGAAACCATCCAGCTCAGGTCCGGTCTATACGTAGGAAGGTTTGGAATGACTGCTCTGTGAAATGTCACCATCAGAGGGGCTTTTGGCAGATTTGGGAAACACTGCATGCCGCTTTCCAGACAGGAATGTTCTAGAGACGAGTGTGAACTGTGATGTGTGGTGCTTCCTGAGCACATGGACAACACATCAACCAGCACATCAGAAAGCTGTGTGCTGCTTCTTTCCTGCAGATTGCTAAGGCATTCTGAAACCCAGTCTGTTGATCTTCAAAATAAGATTGAGATGCTTGGCAAAAGCGTTTGAATCATAGTCAGACCAAATAATTATTTTGTTCTACATCGATGAAAATGAATTTTTGAAGTTACTGAATGAATTGTTTTCATTGAATAGTCAATTAAGTGAAAAAGTTTTATTAATCCCTCTGAAAGATGAGTATAGAAAACATCTCTAAGGTCAAGATAATGTTCTTTGTATATAATTCCAGATAGGAAGTTCTCTATATGGCTCTAAAATTAGGACTAGACTTTGCAAACTGCAAAACCCCCCCAAAACGGACTAGACTGTTTACACTGGAGTCTTTCCAAGGAGAGCGAACTCAGTGTCATTTTCAATTGGTTTGCACATCATTGAGCTCACCGTGTCCAAATGAATCTAATTGCATGGCTTATAGCTCTCTAGTCAAACCCAAAATCTCTGTGTGAATAACCCCAAATCATCATTTCAGGTTGTCTTTGGTAGAGGAGATTTTGCCTTGCAACTTTACATACTGATGCTATGCAGAAGGCCGGGGGTGTGAATTCAAGTAAGGCGATTAAGGATCTTCCTTTTCTTGTATTTTATTATCATTTAGAAAATTTAACCCTGAACTTTTCCCCTTTCCTGTCCCCTCCCTCTCTCCCTTTCCCCCTCCCTCTCTCCTTTCCTTCCTTCCTTCCTTCTTTCCTTCCTCCCTTCCTCCCTCCCTCCCTTCCTCCCCCCTCCCTTCCTTGCTTCCTTCCTTGTTTCCTTCCTCCCTCCCTTCCTTCTTTCCTTCCTCCCTTCTTCCCTTCTTCCCTTCTTCCCTTCCTTTTTTCCTTCCTTCCCTGTATTTCACTCAAATGCATATTTGGTTTTGGCCTAGATTTCTGGAACACTAGAGCTGGGATAGACTTTGGGACCATGTTGTTTAACCCACTCATCGTTTTACACATAAGAAATTTCACCAAGATTATGCTGTGAAATCACAGTCTTGTTCTTTCCTCTTTTATATTTCTTCCCAACCTATATCCTATCCTGTTAAAAATGAGACCAAAAATGTGACTTGGTGGTTTGAAGCAAGACTGTAACATCTCTGTTTCTTTAAGTGCTAAGTTCGGTAGCTTTGGCCTTCAGTAATTATGCTATTTTTATATGTACACTGTAACCATGGTTCATCATTCAATATCTATTGCTCTTTCTTCGAGTAATATATATTTGGTATGTTTTCCACTTCAAATTATGTTTTAGAAAAATTTTTCCTCAGGAAAGAGAGAGAAAGAGAGAGAGAGAGAGAGTACCCACCTACCTGTAAATCTTCAGTAGTCATGGGGTTCATGTAACCTACATAAAAATAAAACATTCTAACCCCTGACTTCCCACAAAAAAATCTTCCAATATTTAATATCAGTGAGATACAGCAAAAATGACATCAATGCATATAGTTTTGTATTCAGATGTCAAGATTTATGTGAGCTTACTTTGTGTCTAGCACAGAATCAGTATAGGGGTCACTGTCCTAAAATCTAGGAGTCTAGAGGGTGGAACAGAGTGATAGAAACATTATGTTGTCCTGTTGTGGGTGTCAGGGGATCCGAATGGATCGGAATCCACAGAGGATCCGGGTCAAGTTAATCAAGTTAGTAAAGGAGGAGGGAGCAACTCACTCTGAAGGCACAGAGCTAGTTTCTCTGTGACAGAGACATTTAAGTTAGTTTTGTAAGAAAAAATAGGAAAGGGGGAAGAACATCTCAGGGTGGGGGATTGTCATCCTAGAAGGGCGTGGAATATCCAGAAATCTACATTGCTCACCTACCACTTTTCTTGCCTAAGTTTTGCAAAAGTCTCGTGACTCATCCCTGCCTGTGGTCCCACTCCCTGAGGTCCTCTCACGGCTCACAGTGGGCAACTTCCAAGAGTGTGCCTGGCACAGGGTGACCAAGAGCACAGTTTTAGTCATCCAATGATGGATGCTTGTCTCTCTCCCTGGGTGCCAAGCGCTTTGATCAGAAGCTTTAAGAATGTTTTCCTGCATTATCTAGTCTCAATTATACAAGGCATGGGAAAGAGGTATGATCTGCTGATGATAAATCAGAATTAGTGAGAGTTTCACAAGCCTGTCAAATACAAAGTCAATGTAAAAAATCAACTGTAAGCCCATCTATCAGAAAAATACTATTAGCAAACAAAATTTAAATTTTTACTGCTTAACATAGCATTTCAAATGTCAAGTATCTAGCAACAAATCTAGCAAAAGATGCAAGGCTTATACAGAAAACAGCAGCAGCACGGCTTCGTTTAGATACTTCACCCAAGCTCTCACTACGTGGAGACGTACACTGTGCTCATGGACTGGAAGACTCGGTGTGGAAGACGCCAATTCACATCTCAGAATCTCAGCAGGTCTTGCAGGGAACTTGAACATTTGTTTTAAAAATGCACGTCAAAATGCGAAGGTCCTACACTAGCCAAAGGAAAATACAGAGGGAAGACCACCGCTGCCTGTGATCAGCACTGATTATAAAGCAATAAGCAACGTGATACCTTAAGTACAGGGTAGACAGAGAGACCAAGGGCGCACGTTAGAGAATCCAGAAACTGACCCAGGAATGTGCTGACACTTGATATATGACAGAAACGGCCCGAAAAGCCATGGGTGTTGGGGCATCTAGTATCCATACAGAGAAGATATGAACTGTCTCCAATAAGAGATATCACTGCCAAAGAAAATCAATTTAAGAAAAATCATATACTGAATGTGAAAAACTGAGCTATAAAGCTTTTAAAAGACAATAGAGGAGAACCTCTTTTCCCCCTTATTATGTGGAAACCCATCCACATAATTGTGGATGGTATAACGAAAAGCATTAATAAATAAACATGAAAAGCATTAAACATAAAATAAATTTGACCACACTGAAATTAAGAATTTTTATTAATGAAAGAAATACCTTTCAGAGAGTGAAAAGGCAAGGCGTAATGAGGGAGAGAGACTTTGCAATAAAGGACTGACATTTGAAATGTCTAGACGACTTCAACACATCAATAAGAGAAAGACTCCTTGGGAACCAATGGGCCAAAGACTGTGGAGACACACTCCACAGATGAGGACACTCGAATGGCCAATAAACGGAAGAAAGGGCGCTCTGATATTTGTAGTAAGAAAAAGAGATGCGAATTGAAACCACAGCAGGGCCCCATGAGATATACAAGCCTACTGGCAAAAACTGCAGTCCGGACATACCACGCGTGGGTGAGAAAGTGGGGCAGCTGGAACTCTCTACAAAGCTTCTGAGAGTGCAGACCAGGCCTGCTGCTCCAGAAGGCAGCTCAGTATCATCTGCCAAGGTTGAGGGCGTGTATCCCCTGCGGCACGGCGGTTCCTCTGGGACGTGTGTAGTCACAGACGCTTCCACGTGTGTCCAGTAGCACACACGTGCAAGAATCTTCAAGGTGGCCTGTTTGAAATGACCATAGTTGCGAACCTAAGCGTTTGCTGCATGTGGAAACAGATGAATACATGGTGGTGTATTCATGGGATACAATGTTACACATCAGTGAACATGAATAAGAGTCTTTTATTCTAAACAATAACAAGGTTGAATTTCCATATTCAGGGAGAGAAACAACACGCAAAATAGCACTTCATCCATGCAGCTCACAGGCGGTTCCCAAATAGCCAGAATGATGAGGGATACACATGTGTGTGTGGGATACACATGTGAAGCCAGAAAACCTGCGACAGGTCTCAGTTAATTTAGAAAGTTTATTTTGACAAGCTTGAGGACACACTCATGACACAGCCTCAGTGGGTCCTGAGGACACGTGCCCAGGGAGGTCGGAGCACAGTTTGATTTTACGCAGTTTAGGGAGACATGAGACATCAGTCAACCTATGTTAAGATGAACAGCGGTTCAGTCTGCCAACTGGAAGCAAAGGTGGGAAGACTCGAGGCGGGTGGGTTTCCAGGTCACAGGTAAATAAGAGATAGTGTGTGCATTCTTGTGAGTTTCTGAGTCTCTCCAAAGGCGGCAATCTGGTGTGCGTTTATCTCAGTGAGCAGAGGAGCGACTGACTAGAATGGGAGGCAGGTGGGATCTAAGCAGTTCCCAGCCTGATTTTTCCCTTTAGCTTCATGATCTGGGGACCCAAGATTTATTTTCCTTCCACACATACATAGTTGGTTACATTATAAATAAAAGCATGGAGAAGTATTTATCACAGTCAGTAATGGTGACTTGCAGAGGGAGGGAGAGGATCATAGTTATGGAGAGGCCCACAGAAGACCCCTGAGGCCCTGGTAATGAGCTATCTGTATATGCCATGGGGGGTGCGTGTGCACTTCTCATATATGTACACATCCAGGAAAGGAGTGGGCTGGGTGGGCTGTGAGAGCTGGACGGCAGGAGCTGTGAACTCGGGGAGAGCAGCAGCACTTGCTCTGCCCCGGTGGCCTCCCAAAGATCAGCCCTACTACACAGGCGTGACTCAGGCCCCAGAATAGTGAGTAAAATACTCATTTTACAGTCCTTAATTACTCTTTAGAAATAAACTGTCACATCGAATGACATGAAATAAATATAGCACTGCTTTGCGAGTGCAGATCAGAACACTCTTTCAGATAACCACATAGAACTTGCCAAGGGAACGTACATTCTTAGCAAACAGTTCTAATTTTTATTACTTAAGATGTCACGTTCTTCCAGATAGTACATTGTTTATCATTTATTCCTTTTAGGACAGTAATTTATACTTCTCTTAACTATGCAAGTAATAATTATTTATTCATTAAATATAGCAAGAAAATTCCATTCAACGGTAAATACATAAACTGCAAGCATGCATATTTTAATAGTATTACAACAAGAATCTAAAAGAAATAAATTATTTCTGAATATGCTGATTATATACATTTTGTATAACCATCATTTCATGTTTTTTGAAAGGGATTTAAACGCAATTTTTAAACGTCATTTACATGTGTTTAAATATAGTAATTTTGCTGCTTTGGATATAGAAAGAAGTTAAACTAATACTTGCTTTTTCTCCATGCAACTGTCAGAGAAGCAGCTGCGGAACTTTCTGTTTCCATCATACTTCTGGTTTAATTCCATTTTAAACACATGATCACACCAAATATCTCTTTTTTTTTTTAGATGGAGTTTCATTCTTGTTGCCGAGGCTGGAGTGCAATGGCGTGGTCTTGGCTCACTGCAACCTCCACCTCCTGAGTTCAAGCGATTTTCCTGGCTCAGCCTCCCAAATAGCTGGGATTACAGGCGCTGACCACCACACCCGGCTAATTTTTGGATTTTTAGTAGAAATGGGGTTCCACCATGTTGGCCAGGCTGGTCTCCAACTCCTGACCTCAGCTGATCCACCCATCTCGGCCTCCCAAAGTGCTGGGATTATAGGCGTGAGTCACCGCACCTGGCCACAAATATCTTTTAATGCCCCTGTTTTTATTGGCCTCAAAGATTTTAAGCACAACCAAATTGCTAGGCTGAAAATATTTTTCTTTTTCTTTTTCTTTTTTTTTTTTTTTTTTTTTGGAGACAAAGTTTCGCTCTTGTTACCCAGGCTGGAGTGCAATGGCGGGATCTCGGCTCACCACAACCTCCGCCTCCTAGGTTCAGGCAATTCTCCTGCCTCAGCCTCCCGAGTAGCTGGGATTACAGGCACGTGCCACCATGCCCAGCTAATTTTTTGTATTTTTAGTAGAGACGGGGTTTCACTATGTTGACCAGGATGGTCTCGATCTCTTGAACTCGTGATCCACCCGCCTCGGCCTCCCAAAGTGCTGGGATTACAGGCTTGAGCCACCGCGCCCGGCCTGAAAACATTTTTCAATGATGTTTTAACCACTGTAAGTGTTATCATTTGTGTTACATTTTCTAGTTAGAATGACTGATACTTTTTTAAAATCCCATTTGAAATAATTTGATCTTTACCATGAGTGTAACTTAGTGAGAAAGCAGATAATGAAAGAGTTCAATGAATTATTGCTGATTCAATTGATACATATGGATAATTAAATATGATGGACAATTAAACATTTACATTTTTTACTATTTATTCAGTAAAAATGGAGGGTGACGTATGGGTATATGGGCACATTTATAGGGATGTGGAGGGTTTGCACGTACTGAACCGGACCGTACAATCTCAGGGGTAGGTGGGCGAGGTGAGTGGTCGTTCACACGCGTGCTCTTTGGGAGAAGTCATGTTTGCTTCTTAGTCTCATGAAATTGCTCCTCCCAAGTTCGCTAACTGACCCCTCACTTCTAAATCTAATGGGTACCTCTCAGGGTTTCTCTCGATTTCCTGGTTTTCTCTTTTTTTTAAAATTTTTTTTTTGCTTTCCTGGTTTTCTTCCCTTTTCTTCCTCTGTTTTCCTCCCTCCCTCTCCCCCTTTTACTTGCCCTAATATTCTATATCAAGTGTGTCATCAAATTCTGACAAATTTTTCCTTCAAAGGACCGCTCCATCCCTTTCCCTCCCCTCGCCGCGCCTCTGCTCAGACACGTGTCCCTTCCGGCCGACAGGGTTGGAGCGGGTTTCTGACGTCAATCTCCGACTCTAGTCCTGCCCCCTCGATTGCTCCTTGCACTGCTGTCAGACGAATCTTTCTAAAATACAGATGGTTCCGCATCTTCTAGGCATGAACTTCTCCAATAGCCCAAAATAAAAACCAGAAAAAGACTCTTGTTCTGTCCCCTTCTGCCTCATCTTGTTCTTCACTTTGGTCCTGCATTGACCCAGCAGGCCTGAATCACCAAGGAATGCTACCGGTTAACACCTCACCGTACCCCATCATAGAACAGGAAGCCTGACACAAGTCCCAGGAGCGGTGCTATTACCTGGGCATTTCAGATAAGGACACTGAAGCTCGGAAGAGCTAAATTGCTTGTCCAACGTTGTACCATTGTCCCCGTGTTGCAGAAGCAAAATGCAAACCCAGGGATTAGACTCCAAGGCCGTGATCTTTTCCCTGTGCCTTAATGTCTTTTCTGACAGTTTCCTGAAAGAACAGGTGACATCTGTGCCTTTGCACAGAACCGTCACCTCCTTTGGAAGGTAGCTGAGCTCACCCCAGCCCTCCTGTCCCTCCCACGTCTGGCCCTTGTGGCACCCCTCGCCCTCCTTGGTGCTCTGCATTTAGCTTGATGGGGGAAGCGCAGAGGATCTGTCAGTGCGGGTGTTCCTGCAGCTTTCGAACTGTGTCCTCAGTGCTGGGGACAGGGCTGATGCAGGAGCAGGCTCCACCGGGGACTATCTGTTCCCCTGGGGACATGGGGCACCATCTGGAGC
Organism: Leontopithecus rosalia; assembly: GCA_028533165.1. Classification (NCBI taxonomy): domain Eukaryota; kingdom Metazoa; phylum Chordata; class Mammalia; order Primates; family Cebidae; genus Leontopithecus; species Leontopithecus rosalia. The sequence continues at coordinate 144,716,161 of CM052653.1, forward strand.
CATTCTGGTTGTCACAGTTTCAGGAGAGATGCGATTGCATGCAGAGGGTGGAGGCCAGGGATGCGGATCAACACCCTGCGATGCACAGGCGGCTCCTCCAGCAGCGGGCGACTGGGCCCCAAGGGGCAGTGGCGTTGAGGTCTGGAAAGTGCGGCTGACATGCTGCTCTTGCCCACTGCAGCCAGGCCATGGGCTCCTGATTGTGCTGTCGGCTTCCTGGGCCTTGTTCAGTCACAAAGGGCACCTATCGGCGTGCCCGTGTATTTAATGGACATTCCACGTGCCCTAAAATTCCTGCATGTCTGGTAGAGATGAGCACCTGAGTGCTTTCTAGAAAACTTAGAAGGGTTTCTGACTCTACCTCCTCACGTCCTCCAGGTCCAAAGACCAGTCTGATCACTGGATACAGCTGTCCCTAGAAAGGGACCATTTTCTCTCATTGCTTTGAGTAGGGATTTATGAAATCCTATTGAGCTATTTTGGAACGTGGGAATTCTGCTCTGATGCTTCCAGAAAAACGGAGTGGTCAAGGAGGGGGTGACTGGAGAGAAGATGAACTATAGGAACTGGGTAGGACCTGCCGACGTTTAGACGGTGTGGGAGGAGCAAGGACCTGGAACCTGGGGCGGGAACACCTTAGACCCTGGGTGTTGCTGGCCGTGAACACTCTGTGTTCCCTAGATCCGGCAACAATGGCTAAAACAGTAGCTGCAGCTGCAATCTGACCTGCTGCGTTTGTGAGCTATGAAGACAGTGAGAACACGTGAGCACAGCTTCTTGCCCTGATCCTGCTGTGCCTGGCGCCGTGAGCTTCGGCTCTGAGCTGTGGACACGCAGACCCACAGGCCATCCGTGTGCGTGTGCTTCTCCCCATATCCAGGAAGCCTTGGGACATGCCATGAGCGGTGACTGAGGCTGCAGCTACTCGGTGATACGGCCCACGCAACTTTACCAAACAGCTGTGAAACAATGCAGCCCAAACTGCAGGGACCTGCGTCCCTTTGGCTTGTGTGTTTCTCTGTGGACCGTGGGATGTTGCTCCATTAGAAACGGGGTTGCTTTGTGGCCCATCTCTTGCCCCTGTAGTTATGGACAATGACAGCAAAGATGAGGAAGTAAATCTAAATGCCCGTGAGTGGGCTGTCCTGGATAGTAGTCTGACTGAAGAAGGGAGTTCAATACTAGCAATAATAGTAAAAACAAACCCTTCTAATTTGTAGTTGCTGCAGAATAAATTTTGCTGTGTTGTGTGCCGTGTAATATAAAACCTAACCCCCAGCTCTGCTTAAAATTAACTAACTCCCTGTAAAACATACCTTCTCTATTCTCCCCCCATTCTCAGAAAAGTTCCCAGGCATCTCAAGAGTCCTGTTTTTCTTGCTGACCAGCTGCAAGGTCACAGGGCAAGATAACACCCCTAGAATGTACAACGTGTTTCTCAAAACGCTATTTTTCAAATGTAACTTACATCACAAGACATGTTGCAAATTAATTGTTCTTTGTTCTAAGTCGTGTAAACCTGTTAGCTGCTACGTCATCCTTGAAGTACACAAGTTCCCCATTTTCTTTCTCCTGGGCTCAGCCCTGGGGTGCTAATCCGCTGAGCCGGTGGCCACCTTCATACACTCCTCTGCTTTCCCCCGTGGGTCTCTCCCGTCTCCTGAATGTTCTGTAACATGACCTTAGACTACATCTTGGCTATCTGAAAACCACTGCATCTCTGGGACTTACTTGAGTTAACTAAATCTTGGACTGCTGGGAGGAAGGCATAATTGAGGTGGGCTTGATGCCTTTTCATCAAACCCTTAATTAACTACTGTGTGAGACTAATCAAAGGGCTTCAGTGCCAACATCTTCTGGACAACTGAATCAGAACTGCTGGCGGAATGGCATACTCACGTAAAAGGAGCTAGGGAGAAAGCATTTGGGGAAGAGTGACTTCAGTCTTTGAGACAGGGACCATCCACAGGAATGGAGTGGGAGGTGGCAGGTGCAGAGAAGAGGAAAGCAAGTTAAACTTGGCGCTGCAGTGAGAAAGAAAATGTGGCTGGGGACTGATTTGGCCAGAGAAGCATCACTGGAGATTTTGCTGGAAAGCTGGTGTTTTGCAACGTACACTAGAGGAGCAGGTACCCCTGTGTGTACAAACGCTAGTGAATCCCCTCAAGGTCAACCGGAGAAAGCTGGTGAGATTCCCTTCCAGATATCTACAAAGAAGTCATTTGTTCTCCTCCCTGAAGGGCAGGTCTTTTCCAAGCCTCTTTGGGCTCTCACTGGCTTTAATACAAGCATTAATTTATCTCACTTAGGTAATGGGGTTTGTGGCTGGTCCCTGAGCTACCAATTAGATGGATTATATGGTTAGAAAACAACAGGGCCATTACAGTGATAGCCTCATAATTTACCAGACACGTCTCATATTTTAATTGGAATTTATTTATTGTTTCATGAAGGCTGTTGACAGGGTCCAGACCACACAGGAAGCCCTGCGATATCTATTATTCCAGCTCCAGCATCCATGCATTCTGCAAATCATGTTTTGCTCATGACACTTAACAAGTCAATGTAAAGCAGAAGTAATTTGGCCTAACATGGAGCTGTAACCTCCAGTGTATTTGAAGAATTAAATGTGCATCCACTCTCAGTTGCTAATATTGAATGAAGAAAGTGAAGAAAAGGTAAAGGGACTGAGAAAATCCTTAGGTTACTAGAAGGAAAAATAGTTTATTGCACAGAAAGAAATAGCATGATATATTTCTCCTAAGTATTATTTATATTATATTCCTTACTTCTATCTATGCTTTTTTAATATTAATCATAAAAATGTTAACACATGTTAAGTGAATTTTAGAGGTTCTCTTAGAATGCTTTTTTAACATTTTGTTGAAAAGGAAATCTGTAATAAATGTGTGAAGCTATTTTTAGGGGTATCTTTGGAGCTGAGTAAGATCTTAACTCACAGAATAATTTTCAAGTTGAAACTTGGCCTGGACATGGGAAGGATGTGAGTCCATTGAGTCAGATCTTCATAGGACACCCCAGTAGGTCAGTCACAAGCAGGAGTCTCAACTTTTAATGCAACAGAAATCCAGTCTAAGAGGTTTGGTGATTTAACAAATATTTCTGATACTTTGGATCGTAATTAATTTTACTGATTTCTCTAAATCTCATGTAATCCTCCATCATCAGATTATTTAACCAGGTCCAGTATTTAAACCATATCTTTGCTCTGAGCAAGAACTCTGGAGTATGAATAAAAAAATATTTTTCAGGTTTTCACAAGTTCAACTTAAGTAAGAGTCATCATGGATTTCCCAGACACTCCAATTTATTTTTCCTTCCCTCCTTCCTTCCTTCCTTCCTTCTTTCCTTCCTTCCTTCCTTCCTTCCTTCTCTTCCTTCCTTCCTTCCTTCCTTCCTTCCTTCCTTCCTTCCTTCCTTCCTTCTCTTCCTTCCTTCCTTCCTTCCTTCCTTCTCTTCCTTCCTTCCTTCCTTCCTTCCTTCCTTCTTTCTCTCTCTTTCTTCCTCCCTCCCTCTCTTTCTCTTTCTTCTTTCCTCTTTCTTTTTTTTTCCTCTCTCTCTCTCTTTCTTCTGCAGTCTCTGTCTAGCACAGAGCTTTCGACTGAGGAAAGGTTTCTGAGTTAATTAATATTAATGCATTCACCAGAATGTCCTTGTAGCAATGGCCTGCTTTCTTCTCTGGATCTACACTTGATCTTAGCCAAACTATCAAGAAGCAAAGCACTGGATATGTTTTTCTACGTGATAAATGATTTTCAAAAGTTTCTTAAGACTATAATCCTGGAATAGGACTCAGAAGATCTGAGTTTAAGTGCTGAGTGAGTCATTCACCTGCCCTCTGCTCTTGGTCAAGTTATTTCAGCTCCAAATCCCAGTTTCCTCTCCCTGACGTGAAGCCCACAGTACCCTGGTTCCTTTTGTGAGGAGAATTAAGTGAGCTCTACTGTCCAGAAGCACCTGCAAGGTGCTGGGCATGTAGTTTAAACACCACAGACACTTGTTCAAAGTATCCGCTGGTTTCAGCTGGAACATTCAATTCCACTTAGCAACTGCAACTCAAATAGAAACAACGTTTTAGACGGTCATCCCTCTGCTCTGCAAGAGTTACATATCAAACTATTGACTTACTTGCTTTTAGATGAAGACACAGAAACACAGCCTCCTTTAGAAGATTGACTAGAGCAAGACAATTTTATTTCTCCTTCTCCTTTCAGATTCATTTATCTTTCAAATGGTTACAAGTTTCTACTTGCTCATGATTGCTCCTGTGCAGCCCAGGGGAGCAATGTGGATCCTTAGTGGTTCTTTGTATTTCTACAGGGTGGTACTTTCAATAAAGGCTTCTTACGCTCACGCTCCAGTGTTCTCATGGCAGTGTTATGAAGGAGGAGGGGTCGTATAATTTCCTTTATTGGAATGAAGACATTAAAGTATAGGGAGCCTAAAGGATTTTCTGAAATTCATCTGAGAAACCACGAACAGAGAAATAATAATCCATATCTCCTGATTTTCCCGTGAACTTGCCACTAAATAAAAAAGGGAAAAATAATTTCGACATTAGTCATCTCATACCAGCATTCAAATGTTTAAAATTAGGTGGCCTTTTCAAATAACTGTGCCTTGTTTATTCATGTACACATATGTGAATGTGAATAAACATTAGCATATACATAGTGTACGTTTAAGTCTGTATTAATATGACCTACAAAATATTATCATGCATATTTCACGATTTAAATTGCCATCTTTAAAAACAGCAAAGCTCAGGAAGATGATGTGAAAACAGGGTTAGAAGAAGGCACACCCAGAAGGTGGGCAAAGCCCACGACAGTTTTTACAACTGCCTCAGAATAAAGATGATGAATTCCGTATCGACTGAAAACATAGCATGGAATTGTCTTTTGACAAAATAACATCTTGATCCAAAGTCCTTGTTTACATTTTCTTTTTGATCTAAGAAGCAAAATATGTATGTAAAGAAATCAGGGAATCAATGGCTGCCTGCGTTTCTGTTGACTGAGATTTCTACACAGAGAAGGTGCCTTCTCCGCCGTTAAAGGTGGTCTAAGACCTATACATTTATTTAGTTAAGCAAGAAATTTTAAAGTGTTGATGCTGCTCTGGGCACTGTGCTATGCGTGACAGATAGAACATTGGACCAGATAGAGAACCTGCCCATGGAGCTCACAGAGCAGCTGAGGTCGGGCACGTGAGTAGGTGATGCCAGCCTTGGCTAGTACGCGACAGATGAAGGCACAGGGTGTGAAATAAACTAATAGGAGGGTCTCTTGGCTCAGAGAGTTGGGTCCAGAAAGGCATCTGGTAAAGAATGTAGAGCTGAAGTAATGAGAACTAAAGGCAGTGGAGGAGGGGAAAGAAGGAGGAGTCGCCCCTTGTCTTAGCGCATTTTGTAGTGAGGAAGTTGTCCCGACCAGGGCATACGGTGACAACTGATGGGAAGACAGGGACAAGTTACCCTAAGGAGACAAGATCTTGCCTTGTAGGAACAGAGAGGGACTGAAAGAGATTGGGAAGGAGTAGCCAGAGCTTGGAGGAAGTTTGAGAAAGCTCCTCCGGGTGCTGTGTAGATTTGAGATGTTTTGGATACAGATACTCCCTGACTTTCGATGGGATTACATCCTGATAAACTCATTGTAAGGAAAAAATTTTGTCGGTTGAAAATTCATGTAATACCCCGATAAACCGATGGTAAAGTCAAAAAATTGCAAGTTGAAACATTATGAGCTGGGGACCGTGTGTATGAGACTTTGAGAGCCGTGTCTGAGTCAACTGCAATAGTCCAGGCCCTGGCGAGGAGGTTCCCTTCGTGCGGGAGTGGTGTGGCCGGGACTGCGAGCGCAGAGGACCTGAACAGCGTCTGCTGTCTTGCCCCGAACACACTTCAGCAGGCGCCGTGTCCAAACAAATGCAAAGCAGAGAACACACAGCAGGGTGGGGCTTTTTTCTTCCAAAAGTTATCAAGAGCTACACTAGGGGTGGAAAGTGCAGTGTGACATTATGATACCCGTGGTGGAGAATGCCAGGTTCAGCACATGGCAGAAGGGGCGAAGCTGTGCTGACACGGAGACAGAAAGGACAGAGCTTTAAGTGGCGACATTACACTTGTTAAACAGAGGCACTATTTTAGGCACCACGTTCCGGTGGATGTGGCACCAAAACCAGGTGGTAGGATGCAAATTGCCGGACTGCGGTTCTCTGGAAGTGTGTCCCTACTTAGAAAACGGAATCCTTCAGCTTGCCAAGTGCGGACAACTTATTCTGCCGATTCCCCAGCATATTAATTTGCATCCACGTCCATTGTTTAGGTTTTTAATTATAGAAGAAATACAATCACGTGGTAAAAATTTGAAAGAAATCACACGAGAGTAGAAGTTACGAAGTAAATTTCCTTCTCCTCGCCACCACCCTCAGCTGTAACGATACTTAACAATTCCTCGCGGATTCTTTTTGCATTTTAATGGATATAAAACATTCATAAATCTACACACGTTAAGAGGACATCCCTGTACATCTTTGTGTAGATGTATGGAAATGAACGAATTCTCAGGACTAGAATTATTGAGTGTCTATGACTGTGTGTTCATTGAGTTTTAAAAGCTTTCGCAAAACTGCTCTCCAAAAAAGGACTGCACACATTTTTTTCTGCCCCAGAGGTTTTCTGACTATCTGCTTCCTTAATCTCTGGTCAACATGGAGTTTTTAAACCTTCACTTTTTTTTTCCAAACTGATACGTGAAAATGCTTTTCATTTTTAGTCTTTTCATATATTAATTTCTCACTGACTTTTTATGTTCACATGTTAAAATGTACTCTTTCTGGAGTATAGTTCCGTGGGTTTTCACAGACAACACAATGGCGTAATCACCGTAGCAATCACGATGCGGCCAGCTCTGTCACCCTCCACTGCTGTCACCTCCACCGCTGTCACCTCCACCCCTGTCACCTCCACCCCTGTCACCCTCCACCCCCACCCTCCCTCCTGATGCTCCACTGCCGTCAACACTGTCCCCAGCCCCCACTGGCAATCACTGATGTGTTTGTTCCTATAATTTTGTCATCTCCAGAGGGTACCATGAGTACATTGTTAGCTGCAGACTTGTCATAGATGGCCTTTATAGGAGCCAGTGAGTGCCCTAGTTTGCTAAAGATATTTTGTCGTGAATGGATGTTAGATTTTGTTGATTGTTTCTTTCTCTATTAAAAGGATCATATGTCTTCCTCTTCTTTATTCAGTTGTTATGGTGAATTATATTTTGAACATTACATTTTTGCTATATATGCTACTCAGCCATTATTTATTATCCTTTTTACATTTAAAGTGAATTTCTTATAAAGAGTTTACAGTCAGATCCTGCTTAAAAATAAATGCTCTTTTAATAAATATGTTTGGATCACTTATATTTAATATAATGATTGATATGGTTAAGTTTTGTTTTACTATTTTTTAAAAATGTGTTTTCTGTTTGGCTCCTCTAATTTATGTTTCTCCATTCGGACTTTACTGCCTTCCAATGGGCGAGGTTAATTCAGTGTTCTAAAATAGTCTAAAGTAGCCCATGCTTTTCTTCCCCATGAGCTCTGTTTTTTGAAGTCAGGGCTGATTGCTGCATCTAGTGTCCAACACTCTTTAATTACGTAATTCTTTCCCTACTGGATATTTCATGTTCTCTCTATTATTTTCTGTGAATTAAAGTGGGCTCTATAAGCCTTTTTAGACTCATGGTCAACATTTTTGGCAAGAATTCTTCCGAGGCGGTGCTGTGCACTTCATATGCCACCTCATCTGCAAGCACATAACATCCGGCTGTCCCAGGTGGAAAGTGGCAGATTCTCCATCATGAAGATGTACCATCCTTTTGCAATCAGCAAGGCATCTCTGCAGGGACTCTTTGCAACCTTGCAAATATCCTATTTCTCAATTGCCATTCCTCTAAGACTTTTAGCATTCATTGCTGCTCATCTGAATCAATTGTTACATTGGAGACTTTTGAAATATTGCTCTATAGATTGAAAGGATCTGTGCATTTAAAAGGAATGTATAGGCACTACCACTACTTGGTAGAAACCACTACTCACACAGGTTCATGTGGGACAGCAGTCCTGGTCTCATGTACTGTGGGTGTCTGTGGAGTGAATCAAGGTGGTCGGAGGCATGAGGAAAATGAGTTGCCCCAGTGGACTGCTTTTATAAAAGATTCAAGGCATGCATAAAGCCTCCGCCTTCCTTCCGCTGTCACCATGACAACAGAAGCAAGCCTGGCTGAAACCTTGTCATTTCATGAGGGCTTCTTATGCTTATGCTCCAGTTTCATTGGGAGGAAAATCCTTAACACTTATGATATTCAGATTACATGCAAATGCCAGGGGGCTGGAGGAAGGGGTGGCTTGTAAAGATGTACGCCGCGAACTCCATTTGGCCAGGAATGACCTCATGGCTGTTTTATTTTTCTTTATTTAAAATAACGAGGTTATTATCTGCTACAATAGCTAATTCCTTGTTATTTTAAAAGTGTGGGTTTTCTTTTCTTTAAACCGCTCCACTCTGTATTATACTAATTGCATAGAGTGCGTGTAAAAAGAAAGAAAAGATTTACCTCCTTGGAGAAATGAAACAACCAAGTGCAGACCAAGCCAGTCTGGGAGGCTTCCGTTTTGGGGACGGGATGGAGCAGACACACCTTTCCCTTTGTATTGCACTAAGGAAAGCTAAAATCCCAACCCAGACATCGTGTATACACAAAATAGAAGACTGCACAGTGTGGAGGAAAAGACAGGGCTACCAGGGACCTCAGGAACGAGGAATGTCCCCGGTCAGTTCTGGCTTTCTTTTTGACTTGTGTGTCCTGGGCTGCCTTCTGGAGTACCGAGTGACCCCAAACACCAGTAAGCACAGACAAGAAAAGCTGCCCCCGCTAGTCAAAGGGCCAGGAAATGGACAGCCTAGCAAGACTGGGTGATCACTTTTACACAAAAGCTCCAGCTAAACCCCATAGAAATGCTGCAGCTTACAGCTCACCCTTGGTAAACTGCAGTTTTTAAGGCAAAAGGCTCAGTTTTTGCCTACGCAGCTGCAGCTGACCCTAACATCAGCTCTCTAGGGGGGATCCTGAGTCCCCTGCCCCACCCAGCAGTAATAAGGTGCCCCCCCGCCAGTTTTGACATTACGCTACTGTTAGATGAAGGGCAATCGATCATTGGGAAAATTGGATAAAGGATACATAGGGCCTCTCTGTGCTATTTTTGCAACTTCTTGTTATTTCAAAATGAAAACTTAAATTAAAATGGCCAGTCTGTTTGGTGACACTTTTCCCTTTTCATCTGGGGGCTCCATAGTCACCTCGATGTCTACTGAATGGGCTTGGGGTCTTGTGGCCAAACAGCTGGAATGAAGAGCTGCTTGTCTGGGGCGGCACTCTGGCCCGATTCCTTCGCCTTCCCTCTTCTGCTTCCCACACTTCTTACAGCTTTCCCTGTGGGGGGCCCTTTCTTGGTGAGTCACATGATGGTGAGTCTTATCACCAGAGTCCACTTTAGGGGAATGCAGCTCAAGACCATTCTGAAATAAAAGGGGAGAAAATATCGCCTGAGGCTAGGAATTCGAGGCCAGCCTGGGCAACGTAGCAAGATCCCCCACCCACCCCATCTCTACAAAAAAATTTAGGTAAGAAAACTAGCCAGACATGATGGCACATGCCAGTAGTCCCAGCTACCTGGGAGGCTGCAGAAGGCGTATCACTTGAGCCCAGGAGGTCCAGGCTGCAGGGAGCCACGCTTCCACCACTGCACTCCGGCCAGGGCAACAGCCAGACTCTGGAAAAATAACAAAGGTGGGTGAGAAAATAGAAAATAGATTTAGCCCTGAGGAATTGGTCCCATGGTGGGAAAACTGCCTAAATAGACATAAATTCCAGAAATTCTTTCCTTAGATTATGGCTTGATGTTATTAATAGTAGATATGGCTTAGAGCAAATCCTCAAAACCCAACAGTATTGTTTACAACACGAAGGCTTTCTGAGAGTCAAAGTATTCTATTCTAAAGAAAAGTCAAGAGAGAATTCTCAACACGGAGTCTCTGGGGAGCTGCGCAGGCCCCTCCCTCCCCCCACTGGGCCTGCCACAGGCCGAGCAGCCAGGGGGTCCAGGACCTCGCAGGGACTCGAGGGCCCCACAGGATCGGGCGCCAGGGCACCAGGAGGGCACCGAAACTTCAGGGGGTGCCAGCATCCACATTGGTACCTTATTTTGTAAAATTATCTCCACGTGGGACTTTTTTTCCTTTAACTTCTGGGATGCATGTGCAAACGTGTACATTTGAAAACAATGAGAGAAAGAGACAACACACTGGAATCTCTGGGACCCAGCTAAAGCAGTGTTAAGAGGGAAATTCATTGCACTAAATGCCCACATCAGAAAGCCAGAAATAACTCAACACCCTAACATCCCAATGAAAAGAACTAGAGAAGCAATAGAAAACAAATCCAAAAGTTACCAGAAGACAAGAAATAGCCATGGAGAAGACGCACTTGGCCTTTTGGGGTTTTCAGGGTTTTCACTGGTTCTTCCTCACCTTCATGAGTCTGTCCAGCCTCAGTCTTTGAGGCTGCTGACGCTTAGATGAGGTTTTCGTGGATGTGGTTGCTTTCTGTTTGTTTTCCTTTCAACAGTCCCGTCCCTCTTCTGTAGGGTCGCCGCGGTTTGCTTGAGGTTCACTGGAGGCCCCATTCATCAGGTTCACTCCTGCACCTGGACGTGTCACTCAAGGAGGCTGGAGAACAGCAAAGATGGGTGCCTGCTCCTTCCTCTGGCATCTCTGACCCCAAGGGGCACCAACCCGATACCAGTAGGAACACTCCTATATCAGGTGTCTGACAGCTCCTGTTGGAGGGTGTTACCCCGCTGGGTGGCACAGGGAGCAGTTTAGCAAAGCACTTTGGCTGTCCCTTACTGGGGGAAAACCCACTCTTCTGGGCTGCTCGGATTCCTCAGAACTAGCGGGAGGAAAGACTAAGCCTGCTGGTTTGTGGAGGCTGCAGCCACCCCTCCCGCTATGGGCGCAGGCCCAGGGAGATGAGAGTTCTGTCCCTGTGCCCTTGGCTGGAGTGGTGGAAGCTCCTGCAGGGAGGTCCTGCCCAGTGAGGAGGGATGGCTCAAGGTCAGGCCTGAAGAGGCCCTCTGACTGCAGTCTGCCACCGCCACTGTGTTGAACGGGGGCAGTCTTGGAATCGAGCTGTCCAGTCTCCCTGGTTCCAGCAGGTGAAACATACAGCCTGGAGCTACAGAGACGTGTGGGACATTTTTAAATGCCTCTGGTTAGTTGCTTTCTCCCCTCTTGTCACCAAAATGAGTCCAAGGAAGCTGCTGAGCACCTTCGACCCTCACGCCCACCCTGCCTCACTCTGCAGGGTGGCAGACGGCAGAGGACCGAGCTTCTGTCCTCCTAGGTGCCTGGAAGAGGCAGAAAGTGAAGCAAGAGCCATGCTGGGCACCAGAGGGGGCATTTGACACCCAGCAAAAGGTGTTCATTCCCCCCAGGGGGAATACAGTTTAAGAAAAAACACGTTCACAGACGGGCAGGTGGATGAAGAAATTTGACTCAGGGGTCGTGTCAGCTCGGAGAGGTGTGTGGGCGCATCTGGGCAACGTGCCTGCTTGCTGGCATGGCAACAGCTCCGCTCTGGTTTTCTTTCCCTCAGAACCTCCCGGCAATGGTGCAGGTAAAGAACTGGGCTTGGTTTTTGTTTTTTCTTGTCTCAGGCACAGTGGGCTTCTCTTGCTCCTGAGTCCCAGGCCCAGCTGGACTTGTGCAGGTAGGGGCCATGAGAGCAAGCAGGAGACATCCCCTGGAAAAACCTGAGCAAATCACTGAAATCAGTCGTTTCCAATGATTGGATGCCAACAGCATAACAAGAACCTTTATATATATGTAATATGCGTATATGATGTCATTTAATTTTTTATTGTATACATTTTATAGTGCAGGAAATCAAGACTTCAGGAATGAACTTGCCCAAATTCAGTTAAGTAGGGAGGGGGAGCTGGGATCCCCGCCCTGTTTGTCTGTTTACAAAGCCCCACATCTACTCCTCGAACAGGACTCGTAGGACTAGCACGAACTCCTTTTCGTCCACCTAAAAGAGAAGCCATAGGAAGGGGCTCTGATGCGAAGCCCTTTCTCCAGTTCCCGCTAGGGACCCCAGCCAGCTTCAGTTTCCACGATGGATTCGTTGTGAATAAAACCCTGTGGCTGTGGGATTTCACTGAGCACCCATCCCTGCTCTGGCTGTGGAAGCAACCGTCTCCTGACAAGGAAAAAGTTGAGCTTGTATTTGGATCGATGTGTTTGGGACTTAAACAAAGACAGCATCGGGTAACAACTGGAACAAAATGTCCCCTGTGCTCTGAAATTCCAGTTACGAAATATCGTCTGAGCCTCCACAGCACGGACGAGGTTACCTTTTAATATACAGACACAACCACGCAGAATCCCAGTCGATTTCTCGCTGGATGATTAAAAAACGCTGTTTACCTTCATGTTGTTTTTTAATGTTTGCTTTCCACTCCCGTCCAGACTGCACCAAGCTGATGACTGACCTACTTCTGCTGCAGTGCTGAGTTTGCTCTTAATTACAGCAATGACAATGCCCAGATCACTGACATCATCCCCAGGATGCCTGGGGTTTTCTTCATGTTATCATTACCCAGATTACACAGCTTTTGTGCCAACATGAAGCCTGCTAATGACCCAGGAGTGGGGCTGGCAGGACTACACACGTTCGGGGTCAGCGCAAGTCTGTTTTCAGGGTTTCTCCAGGGGCCGCTGACTCCACTGTGCAGAGCTGACACTTGGTCTGCCCTGATCGTGTCCTGGACAAGGAAGATCCAGCTTTAAGGAGACCCAGCTTTAAGGAGAGCAAGCCATTTGAGTTCTAAAAAACAGAGTTTTCAGAGTGAAGCTAAAATCTTGCCAGAAAGAATTCATTTCTGGATGCTCTGTTTTTCCTTCTTTCTCCTCTCCCTTCCTGCCGCCTTCCTTCTTATTGCTAATGTCTGTCTTAGTTGCCTCAAGTGGACATAATATATGCATCAGAGACTGGATGGCTTAAATAAGATTTATTTCTTGCAGTTCAGGAGTCTGGAAGTCCAAGATCAAGGTGCCAGCAGATTCTGTGCCAGTGAGGGCCACCGCCTCATTCACAGATGGCCATCTTCTCATTGTATCCTCACATGGTGCAGAGCACAGAGGGGGGCAAGATCTCTCCTGTATCTTCTTACAAGGGCACTAATTCCACTCATGGGGGGCCCATCCTCTTGACCTAATCACCTTCCAAAAGTTTCATCTCCTGACACCATCCTACTGGGGATTCGGCCTCAGCATATGAATTTTGGAGACACCCAAATATTCAGTTAATGGTAGTACCCAAATTCAAAACATCTATTGAGCAACCTGTATAGGAGAGCTGGCAATAATAGCAATAGGTACTATTTATGGCAGTTGTACTATATGCAAGAATTAACTCCGTTCATCTTTCTGTCAAACTGAAGAAGTCAGGATTCTTATTAACCCTGCTTTTCAGATAGGAAAACTGTGGCCAATGAAGATAGTTTAACTAATCTTTCTGAGTTGCAGGAGCAGGCTTCTGATGCGGGTGATCTGCAGCCTCCTCAGGGAGCTCTCCCATGCCCGGGCACAGTAGAGTGCCAGTATAGACAGAAGCCGGGGGTGTGGCCTCCATCCCCGCAGAGCTCATGGGAGGCTGGGAGTCTAACATCACAAAATCACGAAGCTTTACACTCAGTGGGAAACCAGCCCCAAATTAATTAAATGGAGAGCATAGAAAAGAGGGTGGTGATTAACACTTCTTATTCTTCTAGTTTGATGAAACAGACGTAGGCAAATCTAATTAATTCTCACCTCCACAATAGGGCCTGGGATGACTCAGTCAGCGAGGTGCAGAGTTGATCTCAGATGCTTCTTATAGGGAAGCTGAGCTTGTAACCCTTCCTAACAAAATTCCATTTTCAAGTTTCAAGCCCCTTCCAGAAGGAAACACTAATTTACTTAGAAATCCTTGATATGCTAATTACAAATCACTCTCATCTACTCATTAGAGTAACTCCCCCAAGGAATTTCCCCTTCCTTTAACTCCATGCTAATTACAGGTCTATTCCTGAAGAACTGCACCATGGTAAAGAATGAGCAATCTGGCTTGGAATCCAGACCCTTCCATTCACTGACTAATTTGGACAAGTTACTTGGCTTTTGTGAGTCTCAGGCTTTTTTTCCCTGTAAAATAGTGATGACCATCTTCTTCTCTGGTCTGCGGGCTGTGAAGAAGAAATGACAGCCAAGTCCTCTGAAGGGGCCAGGGCGAGTTTGCAGTACACATCACTGGTTGGTACTCATGCGGCTGGGTTTTGGCTTTTCATGAATTCCAACTGCTCTCCTTCTAATAAACACCAATATGATAGTTTTTCTTGTTTCTTTCATTACTCATACAGATTTCTTTCCGTAGAAAAGTCTGTCTAATACTGTGCAGTGATTTTCCTGGTATTTCATTGAAGTTGCTTTAATTATAAAATGGCAAGGTTGATTTCAGAAGTGAGACTAGAGATTTCTATCCACATCAGTAGCTGGAAAGGAATGTGTCTTCTCCCATGTGTCACATGAATCAGACTAGTTTTTCTTTTTCTCTTTTTTTTATTATACTTCAAGTTCTGGGGTGCGTGTGCAGGTCGTGCAGGTTTGTTACATAGGTGTACACGTGCCGTGGTGGTTTGCTGCATCCATCACCCCGTCATCTGCATTAGGTATTTCTCCTAATGCTATCCCTCCCCAGTCCCCTGCTATCCCACCCCTGGACTGACAGGCCCTGGTGTATGATGCTCCCCACTCTGCATCCGTGTGTTCTCATTGTTCAACTCCCACTTAGGAGTGAGAACATGCGGTGTTTGGTTTTCTGTTCTTGTGTCAGTTTGCTGAGAATGATGGTCTCCAGCTTCATCCATGTCCCTGCAAAGGACATGAATTCATCTTTTAATGGCTGCATAGTACTCCATGGTGTATATGTGCCACATTTTCTTTATCCAGTCTATCATTGATGGGCATTTGGGTTGGTTTCAAGTCTTTGCTATTGTAAACAGTGCCGCTATGAACATATGTGTGCATGTGTCTTTATAATAGAACGAATCAGACTAGTTTTTCAAAGGCTCTAAGTAATTCTGTGGTTTATTGATACATCTTTTCTTCTTTGCTACTCAGAAGAGCAGTTCCCTTGCTTTAGGATATTTAGAAAGAATGATCTTTAGTTCACTCAGTGGCTCATGTGACCATCTGCCCCATGAAACACAGGGACTCATCAGACACCACAGCTGTGTACTTTGTGTCTTTCATTCCAAGTGGGAGGAAAGGCCAGTGTTGGGGTAGAGTTCAGTGGGCCTTACAGAAGGCTAGGGAAAGTGCTGACGGATGCAAAGACAGAGAGAACCAAGCCCTGCCAAGAGGAAGAGGTTTGCTTGGTGCAGGACTGGAAGACTGAGGAGGCTTCTGGCAGCCTGAAAGGAGAAGGTGGAAAATGTCAGCAGAGCGGATCAGCAAAAACACAGATGTGAGAGGCTGCAGTGCAAGCTGACACCCAATGAAGTCAGGAAGGAGGTGGGCGAAGCTGGGAAAACGCTCAGGCACTGAGACAAGGGCAAGCCCTTCACAGGGAGAGCAGCTGCAGAGCCAAGACCCGGGGCTGCAGGCTGTGCCGTTGAGACGATACGAAGGCTCTGAAACACGGGATTTTACTGGCAGGAAGTGCTGGACCGTCAACAGGTTCTGAGAAATGGCATTTTTGGAGAGGTGTTTTGTGGGCCAGGCATTGTCAGCTCCACAGCACTGTTCCCGCTGTCTCTCAACTTCAAGTCCTCAGATAACACGGGCAGCAGGACGGGGTTCCTGAGAGGACATTAAAGGTCCACCTACTCAGACCTGCCAGCACGCATCCCAGAGACAGCTAAGCTGACACCCAAGGAAGTCAGGAAAGCGGTGGGCGAAGCCAGGAAAATAGGTCCGGGTAGACGGGGCGGAATGTGTTGGTGAGAGAGAGCTTGGCGCGTTTGGGAAGCTCGTTAAGGCTCAGGGCGAAACAGTGGGAGAGAAGCAGGTGATGTGGCTGATGGGGCAAGCGTGGTCAGAGCACGATGTGCAGTATAAGCCATAGCAAAGTTTATGTTTCATTTCAGGAGGCATTTTTTTGACGGAGTTTCACTCTTGTCACCCAGGCTGGAGTGCAGTGGCTCCATCTCGCCTCACTGCAACCTTTGCCTCCCAGGTTCAAGTGATTCTCCTGCCTCAGCCTCCTGGGTAGCTGGGATTACAGGTGCCTGCCACCACGCCCGGACAGTTTTGTTTTTTTTTTTTTGTATTTTTGATAGAGACAGAGTTTCACCATGTTGGCCACGCTGGTTTCAAACTCCTGACCTCAGATGATCCCCCCACCTCGGCCTCCCAAAGTGATGGGATTGCAGGTGTGAGCCACTGTGCCCAGCCCAGCATTGATTTTAAGGAGGAAAATGACACTTTCAGCTCCTGCATTTCGACATGGGCCGTGATTTGAAGCACGTGTCTGAGGGAGCCCAACGCAGTGGAATGGAATTGCTTCAGTACAGGTGGAGTTGATAGCAATTGGTCTGAGCACGAGAGGGAAGAGACGAATCAAAAGCAGGTGCGAAGGGTCCCGCCCCTGAGAGGGAAAAATGGCAGCGCTGCCGCCTGACTTAGGGGCGAGGGCGAAGGTGAAGGTACGTTTATCTGGGGGCGTGTGATCCGTTTATCTCTGGGCACATGGAGCTCGAAGTTTCTGAGACATCGTGGGGGAGATTTCAGCGAGACATTCGGGGATGGATCTGTGGTAGCAACCCTGGCTTGAGACTTGTTAGCAAGTAAATGGGAGCCAGAAACAAGAAAGGGAATCAAATAACCCAACGAATATGTAGACCATGAAATGGGTTCAAGATGCCTGGGGGAGGCAAGGCTGGGACTGTGGTCCTGGAAGCAGGAAGAACGTGGTTGAGCTGGGCGGACACGGGGGACCAGCACTCCACCTACACGCCACCCTCTCTCCTGCGTGAGACCCTGGAAGACACGCAAACAAGCGGCAGAAACATTTTCTAGATGTCCTTGCAACTAAGGCCTGGAATCATGAGCTTCCGCAGTTATGTGGGTGTGCAGGGCTGCAGGAGGGCCGCAGTTGTGTGGGTGTGCAGGGCTGCAGGAGGGCCGCAGTTTGGTGGGTGTGCAGGGCTGCAGGAGGGCCGCAGTTGGGTGGGTGTGCAGGGCTGCAGGAGGGCCGCAGTTGGGTGGGTGTGCAGGGCTG
>CM052653.1:144742014-144759481 GCA_028533165.1 Leontopithecus rosalia
TGCATTACGCAGATTCACATCAGCACTGCACAGGTCCACTCCACGCATGCATTACACAGATTCACATCGGCACTGCACAGGTCCACTCCACGCATGCATTACACAGGTTCACATCGGCACTGCACAGGTCCACTCCATGCATGCATTACACAGGTTCACATCGGCACTGCACAGGTCCACTCCATGCATGCATTACAGAGGTTCACATCGGCACTGCACAGGTCCACTCCATGCATGCATTACACAGGTTCACATCGGCACTGCACAGGCCCACTCTAAGCATGCATTACAGAGGTTCACATCGGCACTGCACAGGTCAACTCTATGCATGCATTATACAGATTCACATTTGTACTGCACAGGTTCACTCTATGCATACATTACACAGATTCACATCAGCACTGCACAGGTCAACTCTCTGCACGCATTACACAGATTCACATCGGCACTGCACAGGTTCACTCCATGCATGCATTATACAGGTTCCCATCATGCATTGCACAAGTTCATGGACTGACCCATCACCAAAGTTGCTGTTTACCCAACATCGCAGCCAGGTAGTAGGACCACATAAATATGTGCTTGTGGCCAAAACATTCTATTTGTCTTAAAGCTAAGAAACCTGTCAAGCTCACAGCTACAGGCTTTGAGGGTGACATCCCGCGTGCCTGTGAGGTGTCAGTGCTGAAACAGCTGAAACACAAAGGTGGGACTGTCCTGGGGAAGCGTGGCCGTGTGTGATCGCAAAGCCTCATCTGACTTTCACAAAAAAGGAGTTGGTTAATTTCAAGCTCATCCACAAGAGGGCTGCCTGTTCTTATTCCTTGCTGCAAAGTCACCCAGTGGTACTTGAGAGAGACAGGGAGTAGGCGAGCTGGGGCAGACACAGGGTGTGCAGCAGGCAGGGGCGGATGCCTCTCCTCCTGTTTGAGTCAGCACAACCCAGGACATGTGTCTGAGTACCCATGGAGGACCACAGGCTCTTCAAGCACATGGAGTGGCTGGACCCTGCCTTCCCTGTGGAGGTAGTAGTCAAATCAGAGGAACAAACATAAGCCACACCTGTTTTAAAATGGGCCGCTGCTATTCAGAGGTGCGTTCTAAGTATTTTGGGAGCTCAGGGAAGGAAATGACTGATTTTGTCTTGAGAAAGGTTGAGGGTAACATGGAGTTGATAAAGGAAGAGGGTTGAGGGAAGGCCTCAGAGGGTTGTATTTGAACTCACCAGGGAGGAACAAGTTTCAGGGTCCAGGAAGATGGAGACAGGAACCGAGCTCAGGTGGAGCAAAGGCCCAGCAGTGCCAGATGCCTGGCATGAGAGACTGAATACAGGACGTCCGAAATCCACGCTACACTTCAGGCTTCGCGCAGTTCTCCTTACGCGACACTGTAACTCTCAGATTCTCTCTCAGACCAGAGTCGCAGGGAGGCAGGCTTTTGTTTCAACGGTTTCTCATTAAAATGCAAAACATATTCAAATTTGTTGATTAAAAAATAAAATGTTTGTTATTGGAGAAATGGGAGAATGTTGCTCAAGGAGCACAAATTTCTGTTACGCAAGATGAATACGACCTGGAGGCCAGTGCACAGCAATGTGACTGTGCTTAACGGCACCTTCTGGTATTCCTGAAACTTGCCAAGAGGGCAGAATTGTTTTGGAATTTATTTATTATACTTCAAGTTCTGGGGTACGTGTGCAGGTCGTGCAGGTTTGTTACACAGGTATACATGTGCCATGGTGGTGGTTTGCTGCATCCATCGCCCCATCATCTGCATTAGGTATTTCTCCTAATGCTATCCCTCCCCAATCCCCCCACCCGCTGCTGACCCTCCCCAGTCCTCCCACGCCCTGCTATTACTTCCCCAATCCCCCCTCCCCCTGCTGTTCCTTCCCTAGCCTCCGACTCCCCAGGCTCCAGTGTGTGATGTTCTCCCCCAGTGTCCATGTGTTCTCAATTTTCCACACCCACTTATGAGTGAGAATATGCAGCATTTGGTTTTCTGTTCTTGTGTTGGTTTGCTGAGAATTCCAGTTTCATCCATGTCCCTGGGAAGGACATGATCTCATCCTTTTTGTGGTTGCATAGTGTTCCATGGTATATATGTGTCATATTTTATCCAATCTGTCACTGATGGACATTTGCGTTGGTTCCAGGTCTTTGCCATTGTAAACAGTGCCACAGTGAACATATGTGTGCATGTGTCTTCATGATAGAACAATTTATAATCCTTTGGATATATACCCAGTAACGGGATTGCTGGGTCAAATGGTATTTCTAGTTCTAGATCCTTGAGGAACTGCCACACTGTCTTCCACAATGGTTGAACTAGTTTACACTCCCACCAGCAGTGTAAAAGTGTTCCTATTTCTCCACATCCTCTCCAGCATCTGTTGTCTCCAGATTTTTTAATGATCGCCATTCTAACTAGTGTGAGATGATATCTCAGTGTGATTTTGATTTGCATTTCTCTAATAACCAGTGGTGATGAGCTTTTTAAATATGTTTGTTGGCTACGTAAATGAAGAGGACACATCTTAAGGTTCTCACCAAAAAGAAAACAGGTAACTAGTGAGATGATGGATATATTAATTAAGACGCTTGTGGTGATTATTTCACAATGTATCTGTATATCAAATGATCAAATCACATACCTCAAATATATTTCAGTAAAAATAAAAGTCAGTAAAAACACAGTTACAATATCATTATCACATCTAAACACATTTCCTTATTAGTATTTAGTACTTTTTCTGCTGCATTGATCAGGGAAAATTTGAACACAAGATCTGGATCAAATTATTATGTCCTTTGCCTTCAAATTTCTATTATATTTCATTACAAATTAGCATGACACAGTGTGTGTTGAAGTCTGCTCCAGTTCATGATGGATTTTCTTGTTTTATAAATACTTGATTTAACTTGTCTCCTTATTTACACGATTTCTCTTACTGATATGACTGATATACACATTGTTTTAATCAAATGGCCTTCACCGATGGAACAGATACCTAGATGGGTTGTTTTTTTATTACCGCATAAAGTGTCTTAGCTGGAATATGGCATTCCAGGTACTTAGAAATGAAGACAAATACAGGATTTTGAAATTTCTTTAAAAGCAGAGAGAAATATATGTCCTTCCGTGATTGGCTTGCTCAATGGGTCAGCAGTTTGAGTCATGCAAGACGAGTAAGTTCTAGAGAACTACTGTACAGCATAGTGCAGGCAGTCAACATTTGAAAATATGTTCAGAGGATAGATCTCACACTGTGTTCTTGCTACGAACACGCACACCCACACATGCACGTACACATGTAGAGACACATACACACACGTATATACAATCACACACACACGAGGAAACTTTGGGAGGTGATGGATAGGTTTAATACCTTGACTGTGGTGGTGATAGCACAGACGTTTGCATGTATCCAAGCTCATCAAATTGTACACATTAGATATGTACAATTTTATATGTCAATTATACGCCAATAAAGTTTAAAAAAGAAATAAGATTAAAAACACAAGGATAAAAATAAAATAATGAATACATGAATGTCAGTACAATTCATTGAAAAATAGGAAATTTTGTGGCTGATTTAACATTTGTTATTGATTTCTTTTGATCAGGACACAGGGCTCTAGGTTTTCTTCTTCCAAAGCCAGTGCTCAATGTATATTAAAAAATCTGGAGCCAGGTGCAGTGACTTGCGTCTGTAAACCCAGCATTTTGAGAAGCTGAGGTTAGAGGATCACTTGAGCCCAGGAGTTTGGGACCAGCCTGGGCAACAGAGTGAGACCCCGGTTTCTATAAAAAATATTTTAAAAAATAGCCAGGTGTGGAGGTACGCGCTTGTAGTCCCAGCGACTCAGGAGGCGTCAGCCCAGGAGGTTGAGGCTGGAGTGAGTCATGATCACATCAGCCTGGGTGCACTGAGACCCTGTCGCACACACATACAAGAATGAGTCATCAGCCCATTGTACCTCAGGCCTGCCGAGCCATTGTCCCAGTATTTTCTCTGGCTTTTTATAGCAACAGAGGAAAGAACAAGTTGATTCACCCCACACTACTCTCGTCGTTGGAGTGCAATGTGACAGTGTATGTGTGTAATCCACACATAAGCGCATGTGAGAACCCACTGGGCCAGGCCACTCAGACAAATTAGAACTTCACAACTCTGTGCTGAATCAATAAAAGGAGAAACAGAGAGAATCAAGAATGCATTACTATTTCTATCTCATCTTTCTTCCATTTTCTCTAGTGAATCCACTACCTGGGACGAGGTTTAGACCTTTTAATTAGCTGAATTGCTCAATTTCCTGACACGTCAATCCATAAAAAACGCGAAAAATGATTTGACTGTTGAAGTCAAGCAAAAATAAAATGAAAAGAGTTTTCAACAAATAGAAAACAGACCAATTTCATAGTGTGCAAGTTGAATTAAAGACCGACATTATGAATACAGTGCTTACAAATACATCAGAAAGTATTCTTAGGTAATGACGCAGACAGGACGTTTTTGAGCTGTGGTTGAGTCACTTAGGACAGTTCTCTTTTTATGGAACCACCAAGAAGACGCTAGGAGCAGAAATCAAGACACATCAACTTTAACAATCTTTAAAGATCTGTGCCAGTAATATAACCCTAGTTCAATGAACCCAAAGGTAGACTATGGACCTTTGAAAAACTCCTGAAATGAAATTTCTGATTTGAATCTGGCATATTGCAAATATAGTTTTTATGACATTTTGAGCAATATGGGAGAAATTAGCGTCTTAACAGCAAACATCAGAATGGAAGGAGGGAAGAAAAGAAAGAAACAAGAGGGAGACAAGAAAAAGTGAGATAGAGAAACAAAGAATAACACTTCTAAAGCTATAGAAAAAAATACCTGCGTCTCTAGTGGTTACTAAGCTAATTTAAAAGGGTTGCTACACCGATGCCTAGAGGAAATTCTGTCTCATGTATCCCATTACTGGGTATATATCCAAAGGACTATAAATCGTTCTACTATAAGGACACATGCACACGAATGTTCATTGCAGCACTGTTTACAGTAGCAAAGACCTGGAACCAACACAAATGCCCATCCATGATAGACTGGACTGGGAAAATGTGGCACATATACACCATGGAATATTATGCAGCAATCAAAAATGATGAGTTCGTGTCCTTTGTAGGGACATGGATGAATCTGGAGAACATCATCCCCAGCAAACTGACACAAGAACAGAAAATGAAATACCACATATTCTCGCTCATAGGTGGGTGATGGACAATGAGAACACATGGACACAGGGAAGGGAGCACCACACACTGGGGTCAGCTGCGGGGAATAGGGGAGGGACAGCCTGGGGAGAAAAGCCAAATGTGGGTGAAGGGGAGGAAGGCAGCAAAACACACTGCCACGTGTGTACCTATGCAACTATCTTGCATGTTCTGCACATGTACCCCAAAACCTAAAATGCAATTAAAAAAAAATAGAAAATGTGCACGTGGTGAAACCGCTGATGGCCACTGAAGAGAGTGCTAAAGACAGCTACAAATGCAACAGTATGAAGGGAAATCCTCAAAATTAAACACAATTAGTAATTTGTCCACGGTTGATACGACTAAGTAGAGATGTACGATTCTAACCCGGACCTGCCTAGTGTTCTAACGCATGCTCTTATCCGTGCAAGGATGGTTAGAAATGGAGGTCAGAGAACGCATGAAGGAAGGGAGGCTTTGGTCCATGCTTTTCAAAGGATGGTTAATGAAACATTTGCATTCAATGACATGGAGGTGCTTTTCAAAATGCAGATTCTTGGGTCCTGCCTGGACTGAATGAATTAGGATCTCTAAGATACAGCTCAGGAACCTGCATTTTGATGAACTCTGCAGTTGATACATAAGCACTCTAAAGCTTGGGAATGACAGACCTAATGAAACTCGAGCAGCAATTAAAGAAGTCATTGAGAATCCATTTTGCTGGCATTAAGTGGTGTAACACTGGGGAAAATGGGGACGGCAAGTCCACATGGCCTCTGCATTTACTGGTGGATGGAAGCCATCCATTGACTGCATCGGCTCAATGCAGCGCTTTCTTGGATTTGATTCTGTAGATTCACTAGTTTTTAGAGTGTTCCCTTTGTAATGATCCACACTCTAATATTGTGCCCGAGGGTGTCCTGCATTTGGAGCTATTTCCCAGCCACAGAGCTATATTTGATGCCAGAAACTCAGCATCTCCATCTTTAAGGATTCATGAATATTTTATATTGTTGCTTGAGTAAAACATTCCTTGCCATAGCAGAAATAGTCACAACGAATTATTGAAGTTAATCTTAATAATTTTATTTTCAGTTACTTATTTGGAGAGTCATATATAATTTTTCAATTAAGTTTGTGCTAATTATAGCAATGGGTTCTCAAGCATTGCATGAGGGCACTTTGAAGGCGTTTTAGACAGCAAGAAGAAGAACGTGCAATCCATGCTACTAATGTTTAAATAAAAGTCCACAGAACACTTTGGGGACCTTTGAATTTCTCATGATGTTATTTACATTTTGTGTACGTGTATGCGTGTATTGAGGGAAAGCTATTTTAACCAAACCTATGTACTTTATGACATACATATCCTAAGTTTTTATTTTGGTTTCCTCCTGAAAGTGCAGTGAAAAGCACTTACTGAACACTTAATACCAAAATTTCCAGTAGGCAGGTGGATTTTTCTGGCAGAGAGAGAGAGGGATTGAGAAAAGATGGAAAATGTTGATGCAGAAGTGGATTTGTTATATGATGGTAATGTGAATACATCAGATATTAGTTATTGACACCTAAAATCTGATATTATTAGATAGATATTTCCCAAATTCACAATTTATGTAAAAAAAAAAAACAACACCTATGTTCTAAGAAAAGAAATATGTCCCAAGAAATAAAGGGAACCGGTTAGCCCCTTGAAATAGCACTGCCAATAGAACTTTTGAGGATGATGGAAATGTTTTGTATCTGTGTACTCAATATGTCAGCTACTGGCCGCACTGAGCACTTGAATTGTGACCAGTGTGATTAAGCAACTCAATTTTAGTTTTACTTAATTTAAATTTAAGTAACCATATGTAGCTAGGGACTATGCTTTGAGCAGCAAGCTCTACAATGTAGACTAGTCCAAGTAGATAATCCAGCTGTTGAAGATGTTCCCAATTCACTCACCTGCTATACTTAGAAAGTGTTGATGTGAGAGATTCAAAAGTCAAAAGATATAAAAATAGTTTTCTAAGTGAGTTTTCCCAAAAAAATTTAACATCGTATAAATTAAATATAGCATAACTCTATACAAGAACAGGGTTTAAAGTAATTTCCACCCTTGGAAAACGTACCAATGTCAAAGTGTTTTATTATTGCCATGTTTGGACCACAGTGCTTGAGCAAACATATCGCTTTGGCTAATAGTTGGTTTCATCTACAGGATCTAGTTGTTCTCGTTACCATTAATTATAGTAAGAAATTAATTCCTGGGTATAAAATGGGGACTTTGATTAAGATGAGGGAGAAATGAGCAAAATTCCTTATTATCTTTGAGATGAAACTTATTTTGGGACTTGTTTTTTGCTGGATATAGAATTATAGGTTGCAAATATTTTTCATTTAGCATATAAAAAATATTATACTGCTTTCATAGTTTCTCATGAGGAATGAGCTGTCATTCAAGTTGATTTTCTCCTGTATGTAAGGCACTGCTTCCCACTTCTTTCAAGATTTTAAACTTTATCTTTGGTTTTCAGAAGTTTGACGTTGACAAGTCTTGGAGTGGATTATTTCGGGTTCATCCTGTTTGTGGTCTGCACAGCATCTTATATCTCTATGTTTACAATTTTTGCAAGATTTGAGATATCTCCAGTCATTGCTTCCTGTAGCATTTCCAGCACCTTCCTCCCTACTCAAACTTCATTGGCTTTTGGTGGAAGGAGAGCACCCTTGTTACTAACGGTTGGGGCTGGAAGTAGGCTGCTGATACCACCCTGGCTGGAATTTGTAAGAGTGCCCTGTTATTGCTACCCATGTGGCCTCCACTGGCACCATGGAGCAGGAGATGTGGTGTGGTCATGGCCACTGGGCAGTGATGGGAGTCCTGAGTTTCCTCCTTGGGTACTATCCCATCTGGTCGGGGGAAAGGTGCTTCATAGCATCATATCCTGGAAGTCCTGGTTGTTTGCAGGACCTCCACCAATGCTGGTGTGTGTGTGTGTGGTGCTCATTACTACTCGTCAGAGATGACAGTCCCAGGAGCCTACCTCGCCTTCTCCGACATCACCCCAGAGAGGTTCAGGAAGCTTGTTACAGCCTGGCAATGGTGGCGGTGGAGGCTCCCCACTCGGCCTTTGCTGGCAGGGGTATATGTGGGGCCACAGTTTCTCTGTGGTGTTCACTGCCCCAGAGCAGTTATTGCCTGAAAGTGTTCCGTCTTGCTAGGATGCCCCTTTTCCGTTCCTTTGGCTAGAGATAGATATCGTTTCTTGAGGCTATTTTTTTTTTTGTCTGCTCCAATTGGCATTTCTTGTTTACCAACATTTCCAGCTCCAAGTCTGGGACATAAAAGCCAAGCCAGCAGACTCACCACACCCTGGTTTGAAGTTTTTAAAAGTTTAAAACTTTAGAAATGATAACATGGAGTTTTTGATGTAAGTCAGACATTACTCTGAACGGGCAACAGATATATTATCTTCAGGACAACCTTTGGAGTTATCACAAAGATACTTTTATTAGTCTAGTTTTTCTGAGATGAAAATCAGGTTCCAGCAGGCAGAGTAATTAATCGTGCAGTAAAGTTTAGCTCAGCAGGCTTTGGTGCTCAAACCTTACACTACTCCACACAAAGGACTGGCCCTTGAAGGGGTCCTGCAAGGTAATGTCTGAGGCCTGACAGGAATGTTTGTGCCACAGGTTTGAATCATGTTCTACCAGCCTGCTCAGATAGTCTGTGCTGTCGCTGTGACTTACAATGATCCCTTATTGGGGCTCTGGGCGATGCTGTATCAGCTGGACCTTGACTGGGCTGGAGACTGAGTAGCTAAGGTCAGCTCTGAAGGCACTGCTTGCCTACATGACCAACCCCCCAAGAAAAACCCCGGGCACCGAAGACCCAGCTGAGCTTCCCCAAATGGCAACACCTCGCAGCTGTGTCACACCCTGTTACTGCAGGGTCATTAAGCACGTGCCAGGCAACTCTGCTGGGGTGGACAACTTGAAGCTTGTGTCCTTTTCTCTCTCAGACCTTTCTTTGTGTGCTTTTTCTCTTTGCTGATTTTAATCTGTGTCCTTTCACAGTCATGAGCTTTAACTCTCCTGAGTCCCATGAGTCCTTCCAGTAAATCATCAAATCTGAGAGTTGCCATGGGAACCACAGACACACCAACCCAAGGTCCCATAGTGGGGAAAGATCTGCCTTTCTACATGAACAGACGCTTCTCAAAAGAAGACATTTATGCAGCCAACAAACATATGAAAGAAAGCTCAGCATCACCGATCATTAGAGAAATACAAATCAAAACCACACTGAGATACCATCTCATGCCAGTCAGAATGGCAGTTATTAAAAAGCCGAGAAACAACAGATCCTGGCTAGGCTGTGGAGAAATAGGAACACTTTTATACTGTAAGTGTGTGGTGATTCCTCAAAAATCTGGAACTAGAAATGCGATTTGACTCAGCAATCCCATGACTAGGTATGTACCCAAAAGAATAGAAATCGTTCTATTATAAAGACACATGCACATGTATGTTTATTGCAGCACTCTTCACAATAGCAAAGACAATAAACTAACCCAAATGCCCATCAGTGATAGACTGAATAAAGAAAATGGGGCACATATACACCATGGAATACTATGCAGCTATCAAAAGGAATGAGGTCATGTCCTTTGCAGGGACATGGATGAAGCTGGAGGCCATTATCCTCAGCAAACTGACACAGGAAAAGAAAACCAAACACTGCATGTTCTCACTCACCAGTGGGAGCTGCACAATGAGATCACATGGACACAGGGAGGGGAGCATCACGCACCAGGGCCTGTCAGTCGGGGGCAAGGGGAGCATCACGCACCAGGGCCTGTCAGTCCAGGGGAGAGGGGAAGGAGAGCATCAGGAAAAATAGCTAATGAATAAGGGGCTTAGTACCCAGGTGACAGGTTGATAGGTGCAGCAAACCACCATGGCACACATTTACCTATGTAAGAAACCTGCATGTTCTGCACATGTATCCCAGAACTATAAGTAAAATTAAAAGAAGGAGAAGAAGATGTGCCTTTCACCAAAGCCCCTGCTTCAAACTACCCCCACGGTGCTCACTTCTCAAATACATGGGCTGGGGGCCTAATGATTGAATTTTTAAGTTTGCCTTTGCTTCTGTCAGATGTGCTTATGTGATGTCTGATAGTCAGGCTAAAGTCACTAAAGCTGCTTTCCACAGTGATTTCTCAAATCCTCATTATTCTTGCTAGCAGATATCTTTTTCACTTGAAAGATGAAAATATCTTTCCTAATCTGTAAAAAACACAAACCCAAACAAAACCACTTTTTATAAATTTTGGGGAGGGAGACGTGCTGCTTATAACATTAAAAGAAGGCTTTGAGTTGCCAGGAAAATCTCAGACTTGAAGCTGGTGACAGAGAGGAGGAGAATTGTGTCTCAGTCTTGAGCTTTATGCCATGGATCCCCCACTTATATTAGAAATTGACTAGAAGACAGTTCATTATTACAGTAATTTGGGTAGTAAACGCATCATCACATTTTTCATTTAGAAAAGATCATGATGATTTTTTTTTTTTTTTGAGACGGAGTTTCGCTCTTGTTACCCAGGCTGGAGTGGAATGGCGCGATCTCGGCTCACCACAACCTCCGTCTCCTGGGTTCAGGCAATTCTCCTGCCTCAGCCTCCTGAGTAGCTGGGATTACAGGCACGCGCCACCATGCCCAGCTAATTTTTTGTATTTTTAGTAGAGACGGGGTTTCACCACGTTGACCAGGATGGTCTCGATCTCTTGACCTCGTGATCCACCCGCCTCGGCCTCCCAAAGTGCTGGGATTACAGGCCTGAGCCACCGCGCCCGGCCTATTATTTTTTTTAAATATTACCCCTTGTATAATATAAGCCTGAGAAAGTTTACAGAGAAGTGCTAAGGCCTTGACCTTTTGATTCTTGGAAGCATCTTGTCACCAGTCCGTATCTGGAAATAGCTGTCGCCCATGTGCTCCTGCCACCCCCCCCAGGAGCCCAAGGGTCCCTGTCATTATGTGTCCATCTTTGCTCCTTCTTATATTTCCCACGTTAGAGCTCAGAACACAGCAGTCGCAGCTCTGGGCCTGAAAACTTCCATCTGACGTGACCTTTTCCCTGTGGGCCTCTCTGGGGACGTCGTTCTTCTCAGACGTCAATTCCAGAAGGATCGTTGGACTATCGAAATTAATTCGTATCATTTTATAATTAACTTTGATAACATTAAGCTCTTAATTATCCGGTAAGAAGCAATTACAGAACCCACGTTTCTTGTGCCGCCACCTCCACTCACGTGTGAGAATCAGCGTTTTCACAGGAAGTTGTGTTACTTGTGAGGCAGCTGGACGCTGCGTTCCATTCAAGGCGCGGGGAGGGAGGCAGTGGAGCTTTAACCCTGGAGGCTCGGCTCCGTGCTGGTAGTTTTGGTAACTCATGGGTCCTGCTTAGTCGGCAGAATCCAAACCAGCATTCCAGGCATTGCTCCCGAATGTTGATCCCGGTCCGTGTTTTTGTGCCTCCTTCCACGGGCGTCCGCAGTAAACTGATGTTGAAGTGGCTGTCAAAGGTTCTGGGAGCCCGTGCATCATCTCAGGCTCTCACTGATGGGAGTGCAGGGTGGGCTGTGTCTCAGCGCAGGACAGACGGCACCTCGGCCCTCCCCGACTCACCCATTCACTCCGTGCTGAAGGTGGGGTGGGGGAGGTTATCTGGCTCTTCTGTGCAGAAGGATGGCGCAGCAGTGCTCAGTGTGGGTCCCGTCCTCTTGTTTCCTCCTACGATGGAGCTCCTGGTAGAGGGCAGCTCTCCTCCTCCTCCCTCGCCTTTGGGGATGACCAGATACTTGTGCACCTCATTCTAGAATGTGCGTTGAAAAGTCCTTGTACCGTGGGATTTAAGCCATGTTCCTTGATATTTGCATTTTTTCTGTTAAAAATGGGGTTTTGGTTCTGAAAGTGAGTGAACAAGAAGCACATCTTGGCTGCCCAGACCCAGATCTTCCCACTGTCAGTGAGCATTGGTGACTGTCTTTGTGGAAGCAGAACCCCAGGCCAGGGTGCGGCACCAGAACACCTGCACTATGCCCCTACACTCCACAGCAAAGAGGAAATTGTGTTTTAGGGAACAGCATGTAGTATTTCATAATGCATTATTATTCTGTGTATTAATCTAGAAACTATCCAAAGTGTATTGGTCGCTCTCTCTCAACCACAGTCTAAAATCCTGAAGGACAATAATTGTGTCTCATGTCTCTTTGCGTCCCTCCCAGATCTTAAAATGATGCCTTAACCATAGTTGGCGATTGTTCAGTGTTGGTGATGCTGTCCAACCTGGGGTGCAGGTACAGGTCTATAACGATTTATTAATAGGGCCGGGTGCGGTGGCTCAAGCCTGTAATCCCAGCACTCTGGGAGGCCGAGGCGGGTGGATCACGAGGTCAAGAGATCGAGACCATCCTGGTCAACTTGGTGAAACCCCGTCTCTAAATTAGCTGGGCATGGTGGCGCGTGCCTGTAATCCCAGCTACTCAGGAGGCTGAGGCAGGAGAATTGCCTGAACCCAGGAGGCGGAGGTTGCGGTGAGCCGAGAACGTGCCATTGCACTCCAGCCTGGGTAACAAGAGCGAAACACCGTCCAAAAAAAAAAACACGGTTCATTAATAGATGAAATGATATTTGTATATGTGTCATTTATCTCCCTATTTCCAAATTGGCTCCCCAGAGGCTGAGAGGCTTTAAAAGGTGAATATTCATTGTTGTCCCGTCACATTCACCAAGATAATTGCTTTCAGGTGTCCCACATGTGGTTCGCTGTCTTCCCCAGTAGCCACTGAGAGCCATCACAGCAGAAATGCCAGCTACGGTCTAGGAAGGACTCAGCAGTGAGTGTGACTCACTGTTAACAACTGCGCAGAGACACACACCCTCCCTCCTGCCACTCCCTTCCATTTGCAGCTCTGCCCTTGAAGCCACCTCTGTGAACCTCTGGCAGCCAAAGCCCAGCCACTGGGAGCCTCACACTGGTGACTGTTGGCTTTGCTGTGCCTTATTACAGGGCACTGTAATTATCAGCATGAGCCACATGAAAATGTCTATTTTTGACCCACAGAAGCTTATTTCATAGTACTGAACTATTAGTCATTCAGAGGCTGTCCGTGCCAGGCGACTGTGTCTGCAGCAATATCTCCCTTCACGGGACACGTGGGCTGTCCATCATCCCACACGCAAACGCCCCTTCCCACCAAGATACGGGAAGTGATCACGGGCCTGATCAGCACTTCCTGTCTGCTGTAATTTCTAATTTGTTGGTATCTATTTAGATGGCTCGTGGCCCACTCTGTGTCCATCCTCTCCTGCTTATTATAGTAGAGAGACATGAATACGCTTCAACCATTTTATCCATAGGCAGAAAAGAACAAGGCTGTCTTCAGAGAAATGCATAGTCAACTCTCTACAGCTGGATACACACGATAGAGGAAACAGTTATAAAATATACATTGGGGTCTGGGAGCGGTGGCTCATGCCTGTAATCCCAACACTTTGGGAGGCCAAGGCGGGCGTATCACGAGGTCAAGAGATCAAGACCATCCTGGCCAACATGGTGAAACCCGTCTCCACTAAAAATACACACACAAAAAAATAGCTGGGCACGGTGGCGCGTGCCTATAATCCCAGCTACTCAGGAGACTGAGGCGGGAGAATTGCTTGAACCCGGGAGGTGGAGGTTGCAGTGAGCCGAGGTCACGCCATTGCACTCCAGCCTGGCGCCTGGTGATGGAGTGAGACTCTGTCTCAAAAAAAAAAAAAGTTGGGGATTTCATGAGCGTGTGCTTGATAACAAAGTCCTAAACTCAGGCATCATGTTCAGTGCTAATACCTGCGTCTCAGGGCAACTTAAATTCAAACCTTACACCGGCGAATGAAGTGTAGACAGAAGGGAAGCGGGTATGTATACAGTTGATCATCGTTATTTGCGGGTTCTACATTTGAAAAATTTTCTACTTACTAAAATTTATTTGTCACCCCCAAATTGATGTTTGTGACACGTTCCCAGTCATTTGCAGACATGCCCAGAGCAGCAAACACTCTGAGTCTACCCCAGGCACACGTCCCCAGCTGGGGTGACACGGGGGCGTTCTGCCTTTGCTTTCAGCTCTCACACGGAGAACCAGTGTCCTTTTCACTGCATTTGTGTGGGTGACTGCACTGTTTAAAATGACCCCCAATAGTAGTGTTTCTTAGTTTTCTTAGGCACAAGAAGGCTGAGATGTGCCTTACGGAGAAAATCTATATTTTATTCGAGCTTCCTTCAAGCAAGAGTTACAGGACCATTGGCCTCAAGATGAATGTTAATGAAGCGACAGTGCATATTAAATATGACTTCTTTGAACAGACAGTGACTTAAGACAAGGCTCAGCATTGATCAGTTGTCAAAAATGTTGTGACCAGAGGCTCAGAGCAACCCAGCCCTGCATTTCCCCTAAAAGCCACGGTTCCATATTCACTAATGTGAATCCGTGCTTGTGTCCCTTGATAGAATGTAACTACTATGAGGAAAGACAACTGTATTATGTATTTTTTTTGCTTAGTTTTCAGTCATTGATTAATGAAACATTTCTGCTAAAAAAATACAAAAATTAGTTGGGCATGTTGGCATGTACGTGTAATCCCAGCTACTCAGGAGGCTGAGGCAGGAGAACTGCTTGAACCCAGGGGGTGGAGGTTGCAATGAGCTGAGATTGCACCATTGCACTCCAGCCTGGGTGACAGAGCCAGACTCTGACTCAAGAAAAAAAAAAACAACATCTATGGGCACTCCCTAAGGAAGTAAAAAATACACAGATGAGGCTGGGTGCGGTGGCTCACGCCTGTAATCCCAGCACTTTAGGAGGCCGAGGTGGGTGGATCACCTGAGATTGGGAGTTTGGGACCAGCCTGACCAACATGCGGAAACCCCGTCTCTACTACTAAAAATACAAAATTAGCTGGACCTGTAGTCCCAGCTACTCGAGAGGTGCGAGGCAGGAGAATAGCTCGAATCCGGGAGGGAGACGTCACGGTGAGCCAAGATCAGGCCATTGCACTCCGGCCTGGGCAATAAGAGCAAAATTCTGTCTAAAAAAAAAAAATACACAGATGAATGAAATGGAGGCTTGCCTTTGAGACAGAGCCAACAAAATATAGTAAGAATGTAATGTGGTAGGTGTTGACGGACGTATAGTCCCACACCTCAGTAAAGAAACACGGGTAATGAGCTTGTGATGGCCATCCATAGGACAGCCACGTTCTTCCATCAATATCAGTATTACTGATATCCAGTTCAATTATTTCCAGTTTGACTTGGGTGGTGGGGAGAAATCTGAATTTAAAGCCTGTTTGTAGAGAAGTAGTTACTGCCACAAACGACCAGGGAGACAGAACATGCCTGCATTCATTTCCCACCTATGAAAGTACGGTTTACTCTGGGAAGACCAAGAAAAAGCCCAGTTGCCCTCTGGCACAGTGGCGGCTTAGATTTGGAGAAAACTAGACTAGATAGGAATGATGGCTACTCCTTTATCGTTTCAAACACACAGGGAGAGAAGCGGAAATAAGGGATGATGCTAAAAGTTATAGAAACCGTAGGAAATCCTTTGTGCTGGAAGGTAGAAAAGAGCACTCTGCAGCCATTAAAAACAACGATGAGTTTGTGCTCTTCGTAGGGACACGGATGAACCTGGAAACCATCATTCTCAGCAAATGGACATAAGAACAGAAAATCAAATAACGCATGTTCTCACTCCTAAGCGGGTGTTGAACAATGTGAACACATGGACACAGGGAGGGGAGCATCACACAGCGGGATCAGTTGGGGGGGTTAGAGGAGGGACAGCAGAGGGAAAACATGGGCAGAAATACCAGATATAGGTGGTGGGGGGATGGAGGCAGCAGACCACCTTGCCATGTATGTACCAATGCAACAATCCTGCATGATCTGCACATGTTCCCCAGGACCTAAAGTACAATAAAAAACAAAAAGAAAAATAGGTGAACAGTGACAAGAATCTTCTCACTTTCCAAACTTTATTTTTGTTATTTTTCCGCATAGTTTTCTCTTTCTGTCTCTCTGTTTCCCTTCATAGCTCTTGACATACAAGAACTACGAAGGGCCTGCGAGTTTTTCGCCATGCTTGCAAGCTAACACGTTAGTCTTGCGTTGTTTCACAGAAGCTGGCAGAAGACACAAGACTCCTGTGTCAGAGATGAAGGATCGGATATTATTCACAGCAATAGCAGTAGCCAGAGTATTAGCATTTTTGTGAGAGTTTCCCGAGCCTCAATCCCATAGAATAACACAAAGAGACACAGGCGACAGATGATACCTGCACATTTGCTTAGTGGCTTTACAAAAGAGGAACAGTGATTTTAAAATTTCGAATTATTTCCCTTGGGCAGAAAGCTTGCCTGCCCTTTGCTCCACAGGGAGAGATGCTAGCTTTACTGTCCAAGGCTGCCCACTCTATAGACACATCCTTCTGTCCAGTGTGGTGGGCTGCACCTGTCGTCCCAGCTACTTAGGAGCCGAAGGCAGGATTCCCTGAGCCCAGGAATTTGAAGCTGCCGTGATCTATGATCACACCACTGTACTCCAGCCTGGGGGACAGAGTGAGACTGTGTCTCTAAATAAATGCATAAATATGACTTTTGGCAAATTTCCCCATGAGCATATCACTCTGCCAGCCTCTGCGGTTAGTCTGACTAACAGAGGCTGGGACCGAATCTGTCCAGTTCCCAGGGATGCCTAAGGTGGCGAGGCGGTGTTCTCCTTACAGTTCTGTATTGACCTTTCCACTTGTGGAAACATTAATTCAGGTAGAGCAGGATGTGTTAGCAATTGCAGACTCCACACTGGCCTACAAGAAGGAAGTCTGGGGGCAGTTCTATCATCCACAGCACCCCTGGCCGTAGGGTTGATGCTGAGCTGAATGCCCTTCAGGGGTCAGGAGGCATCAGAGCCAAAGTCATGGACAATGGCTTCCCAATATTATATAGAACCACAGTGTTTTGGCAGAAGTTTTTATTTATTTTTTAATTGCATTTTAGGTTTTGGGGTACATGTGCAGAACTTGGAAGATAGTTGCATAGGTACACACATGGCAGTGTGTTTTGCTGCCTTCCTCCCCTTCACCCACATTTGGCATTTCTCCCCAGGCTATCCCTCCCCAGCTC